>JAUMHM010000016.1:1629569-1656208 GCA_032362435.1 Melikaiella ostensackeni
CACCAGCCGATTCGGTTGATCGCTTGGCAGACGCTCCGCGCGGGAAGGCTCATTACTTTTCAATCAAACCCTGTAATATGCAAGCCAGCGTCTTGGTAGGGATACCAAAGGCAGAAACGGTGGTCACTTACACACAGTTGGATTCCCGCTCACGCACGCACGACTGCTTTTACCGCGCTCCTGATTATCCGGCTTGATTGTTTCATCACTTAAAAAAAACACTTCAAACAGTTTTTGAAAAATGAATTTTCCTTTTTGTCTTGATTTTTTATACAGCCATATACAGGTAAGTCCGGACAAGTTGACCTGGGACACCCTGTATAAAAGAAAATGGTGACTAATTCAAAATTAAAAGGAAGCTCATTACTACAGTATTCAACGAAACACTTTTAAACTTCAGTAGAAGAAGAAATGTTGATTCAGGAACTATAACATAATTCGAGAGAACAAGAATTTTGAAAAAATGAAAAAATTAAAGATAATTAGATTTTAAGGGAACTGATTTCAATGCTTTATTATTTTCGAGTATTAAATTAAATTATATGAATATTTGAAAGTTCAACTAAATGAAACAGAGGTCAGTGTTTTTCGCAAGTGTCTTTCGTTTACAAAGCCGCCAAGTCCTTTTTGACTTCGCTATTTTAGTGTTTCGCGAGTGTCGTTTACAAAGTCACCAGGTCCTTCTTGACTTCGCCGTTCTAGTGTTTTGCTAGAGCCTTTTGTTTTAAACGGTCGGAAGAAAATATTTAAATGAGTAGATGGATTCATTGAAATTGACTTGAGTTTTCGTTACGAGTATAATATTTTAAGACTAAAAAGTGGAATTTTCTTCGCGAGTGTCTGTTGCAACCAAGTGTTTCTTGACTTCAATGTACGAGTTATGTTCGAGGGTTTATTATACGTAAAAGGGTTATAGAAATTTGAAAATGCAATCGAAAAGCTGGAAAAAATTGTTCCTTCTGGATGTTCCATCTCAGAGTGATATCTTCCCCACATGAAACCTTTGGGCGAGGTGCCATGGTTGGTATAGATAGAAAATGGGATGATGAGGTCGAAGGAATGTGTGCTGACACAACTGCTTTCAATACGGGTTGGAAAAATGGAGCTTGTACATTTTTACAGCATTTGCTAGAAAAGATCTTTCTCTTCTACGCATGCAGGCTTCACGTTTATGAACTCGCATTAGGAGCAACCTTCAGTTGTTCAGTTGAACCGAACTTTACAGCTACAGCTGATGACAGAAAAAGCATTTTGACCTTTGTAAAGCAACAGCTTGAAAAATCACAAGCTAGAGAAGACTACAAGGAGTTCCTTAAACTAGCTGTTGTGTTTCTGGAGGATTCTTTTTAGCATTAGCAGTATCAATTCCATATTCCAGGTGCCCATTCTTATACTCAATGGATGAACAAAGTGCTTTATTTTTTAAAAATATTAATGTTCCGGAAAAAGCTTTCCTTCTAATGAACTGTCAGGTTCAAGAAATGTCTACATTTTCATAGAGAAACTGTATGTGAAAGCTTGGTTTTCGGCACGTCTAGCCATACCTGCGCCAAACAGTGATTTTGAGTTTTTTAAGGCTCTTATCGACTAGAGCTCAATAAATCGAACCATTTCTGTAGCCACATCTAAGAAGTTTGGTCTACATCTATATTCTATGGTATCTGAACGAAGAGATAGTCGCTTTGGTCTTCATTGATGAGAACGTTCCTTTGGATGTCAAGAAAAAGATGGTTATAGCACTCAGGGATTCACCTGAAAGGGAAGATTACGATAATTCTCTCATGACGCAAGTTACTTTACAAACGAACACTTATTAATGATGTCGCAGAACGCAGCGTTGCACTTATGACGCAGTACAACAAACTGATTACAAAAAATAAGGAAGAGAAACTTCTTGTTCAAAATAATCGGCAAAGTGTTCCCGGAATAAAGAAGTCTACATTATCCGGCAAGATGCAAGTTGAATAAAAGCATATCAAAATAATATTATGATTAATAATATTCAACACACTGCATAAATAATTTTTTCTTCACTCAGATGTAAGTTCTACGTTCTTCTTGTATTTTTTATTAAACGGGTACCATTCAAAAATATGAAAATAAATCTCTCCCTTATTTTATCAAATTATCTTATAACTTCTGAATCATCATTCTCTTTTCTGATAAAGTTTAAAAGTATTTCGTTGAAAACTATAGTAATTAGCTTTTTTTAAATTTTGGTTTGGCCGCCATTTTTGATTTTTTCGATATTTTGGATTTTTCAAATTATCAAGTAGTTTCTGAATTCAAACAATTTGTTCTTACAAAGTTACAAAGTATTTCATTGAAAAATCTAAGAATGAGTTTTTAAAAATTTTTAATTGACCGCCATTAGGCATTTTTCAATTTTCGATTTGCAAATTTAATAAGTAGTATCAGAATGCAAACAGTTTGTTTTCCTAAAGTTCAAAAGTATTACGTTAAAAACTGTGAAAAAAATTTTTTTAGTTTTGAATGAGTCGCCATTGCGTATTTTTTCAAAATTCTCGATTTTGAGATCTTGCATACGCTTGAGAATAAATTATTACATTTTTTCACAATTTTTGGTCACCCTTTGTTAATAGATATTATAAGCATTCTGTGCAAATTTTTACTCTCGGAGGTAAAATGATTCGAATAAAAATTGAAAAAGTTACGCAGATTTTTGGTTTTTGCGTGATTTCTCCAATGTATATCCCATGGGGAATTTGAAGGCCCATGTTTGGTAGGTAAATATTAACCGATTCAGTTAAAATTTGGTGTACTTCTTTTCTTTGGGCATACGAACAAATTCCGCCAGTCGGGGCAAACGAATGAAAAATAAATAAATAAGGAATACCCTATTAGACACATGCACTCCGGGTGTCGCACTCACGCGGGAAGGACCTACATTAGAATCTCGAGTTAGCTCGAGTCTCGGGCATTGCTTACTTTGACCGTGATACTCTTCAAGAATTTCTACGATGTAAACAGTCAGGAGGAACTGCGTAACTCCGCTGAGCTCGCGCGCCCCTCTTTCGGCCCCTCGGACCTCCCCACCTACGAATGCGAGGACGGTGGCAATCCTCTCTCTCTCTCTCGCCGTCTTCGACCCTTCGCCCTCGAGTGGCAGCTCGCAGACATTCTGGGAAGGCAGTAAGTCGAGGGGAAGTATGTCGAGGTCCCAGTGTATATCTACTAGAGTGGTCCAAAAAAAACATTTTTTTTTATCAAGTGCTATTGTCTCAAAACCTTCTTTTAGGTATAAAAAAAATTCCCTCCAAAGCGCAGCTTGATATCTCAATTCTCCACTAAGCTCAATGAATTTTTATTTTCCCATTTAAATAACACGTAAAAAAAATTTTTTTACGTTTTTATCCGGTAAAACTACGAAAAAATATTTTTCTGAATTTTCCATCAATTATTCTTGTAGGAAATTTAATTTTCTACAAAAAAGTCCTGAAGTAGTTTTTTCGTAATCCTAACGGGTAAAAAGTTATTAAGCTTCAAATACTTGCTACTAAGTAAATTTGAAGGAAGATAGTTTCAAAGCAACTTTTTGAAGATACTGACATCGTTCTCCTTGACTTCGAGAAACGAATTATGTTCGTGATCGAATTCTCGGCTCCGGACGAATACAACATCACAATCAAGGAGAGGGAGAATGAGCATAAAAAAGCCTGTATGTAGGCAAACCCGCGAGTAGGAATGAAAGAGCTTAGTTGGGTTGCCGCATATTGGGGATATTAGACAAAACGCAAGCGAGAGTAACTCCCACTATGAGAAAAGAGCACATAGTGGGGAGCGAAGCAGAGGCAAGCTCGAGAGGGGCAGTTGCGCATCTGAAAACGTTCAGGTGAGAACTTGTCTTCAAAGGACAAGGGCGCGGAAGAGTAACTTGTGGGCAGCAGGAAGTTGCATTTCCTCCCCTGGTCACATCACTCTTTTCCATTGGAAGAGGACTTAGTCGAAGAGATAGAATTTCTCTTTCTTCGACTACTACTCTCCAAAAGGAAATCTATAAGAGCAGGCGGAAGTTGCACTTCCCAACCTGGTTTAAGACTCTCTTTTTGGCATTTTGCATCTTCTTAGATCTTTGTGCAAGTTATTAACGCATTCGCCGATCATATGAAATATTTGAAGGGGCAAATAAAAATATAAAATTGATGGAATTTTTTGATTGGTAATTCTAGATGAAAAACCAACTTACGAATTTTCCATATTGATTTGACTGATTATAGACAATGACGAGCGGAGCGACGTCGCACTTCGTAAACCGGTGCTTTAAATGTACTAATTCAGGCAAAGCGAATTTTACGAAGTAATACTTATAAGCAGGAAGGAGTTGCACTCCCCCCCCCCCTCCTAGTTAAGAAAGTGAGGATTAAAACATAGAATTCTAAATGTGAGTTGACTATAGAAAAATAAATGAAATTAAAGGGTCGCAAGCCCATAAATTTCTGGCCGAGCTCTTGAATCTCTCGCTTGACGAGAAATCTTCTCCTCAACCGAAATATACCTAAGGTAGGTATTCCCTCTAGGCGGCACCCAGCATTTTGGGACGATAATTTATGCGTTACTTTCGTAATAACTGACAGCTCGCTAATGTCCAAAAGTGACAAATTTCGAATTCTCAAAGAAGAATTTTTATCGGCAAATCAGAAATTAGTGTGATCATGGACTTACAAAGCTCATTGTGATTTTTTCGAAATTTATTAAGTTTTGTGAATATATTGATTAGTGTGGACTTTAGGTGAACTTTCATGTCCTTGAAAGATAATAATAATTGATTGAAGATTTCAATCTTATCGTATAGATATCGAATATCGTGTTTTCTTTCATGCGAGTTTTTTTATTTTATAGAATAAAGCCGTAGGAATTTAGAAAGTTCATTTCTTATCGTATCTTGTGAATACCTAATTCATTGTTAACAAAAAATATCATACCTCCTATAATCCTCATAGGAATAAGTGTTTAGGCGAATCTAGCTAGCAGTGGGCAGATTATACATACAGGAGGTTTAGGCCTTGGCTTAAAGATTGCGTTAAGGGACAATTGTGCCATATTGTGAAATAAAAGAAAATGAAGCCATAAAAAAATATATTTTATATAAGAGAAGGATAGCTTAGAAAAACTAGCTCACGAGCAGCAAGGACAACAAGAAAAAATAATTACCCCATGGATCTAAGTCAAGAGGATTTAGGCATAACGGTAAATGACACAACTCTGGTAGAAATGGGCACAGAGACTCAACAGGAGGATCAGGAATCGCCCACAGATGCCTGGGAGATGTTAAACCGTCGCCTAACAGAGCTTGTGCAAACGACGAAAAGAATCTTAGGAGATGAAAGACAATATAGAGAGGAGCAAGCATCAGAAAAAGGAGAATTTAATCCGGGATAAAATGACAGCTATTCAAACAAGCCTTGGTCGTTCATTAGAAGCAACGTCCAACGCAACTAAAAGCTTGGAAGAAAGAGGGCAAAGGATGCAAGCTTAATTGAATCGCTCCGAAACAGCCCACGCCAGAGTTACCGAAAGAATCTCCAAAGATATTGAAAGGAGAGGAAATAAATCAATGGTGATGCATCAACTAAGCATAAAATATGTATTGCCCAAATATAATGGGGAAGGAAGCCCCATAAAATACCTACGGTAGCTCAAACAGTACTGAAACGCAGTACGCCCAAGAGCTTGCGATGCCGCATATCTAAATGAGAAGTCGTTATCAGCATCCCCTGGAGATTGGTGGTCCATTGTGAAGGATGACATCACTGATCTTGACACTTTCGTCACGAAATTTAGAAAAAAATATTAGAACGAACGGACCCAGCACGAAATAAAGGAGAAATTGGAGTTTAGGTATTACCAAAAGGATAAAGATCACTCTTGGGCAGAATAGGCGACAAAAATATTCGCGCTCGTGAGTGAATTCACGCCCACCCTCGAACAAGCCGAAATAGTATGCAAGTTGGCTCGTAACTACAACGACCAGATGAAATATGCAACTATTAGACGAGGAATCCGTAATTGCGAATAATTAATCGAACTTCTTAAGGAAATCGATCAAATTGGCAGTACTAACACAGGTTTTCAGGAGGGAAGAGAGTGGCGCAACAAAAACTATAACCGATCAGATAACCCAAACAATACTGAGAATACGTGGAGATTACCGAACAATACAGGTAATCACCCACGTAATGAAAACCCACACAATAATAACAGCTGGTCACAACAACAACAGATGGGAAACACCAGTCGAGTCTACGGAAGTACTAACGCAAGACAAGGACAGAGTGCAGGGGGGCAGAACTCGCCCTATAAAGGCAAATTATGGAGACAGACTTCAGGTCAAATCCCGTACAAAGTCCCAAATATAGAACTCGAGCTTCGGGAAGAAAGAGAAGAACAACACGAGTCCAGGGAGGAGCGGCCGACTGAGACGGGAAACGAGATGAAGCCACGTCAATAAATCACGGACAAAAGGAACTTGACGCGGCACCTGAGAAGACATATTTTGCCAACATGATAACAAATACATGGGAGGAATTAATGGGGGAGACGCCACAGGTAGCACCTGAGAGGAGAGCCAAATGTTATACGGCAAATCTGCAAATAGGAGATATCACAAAGACACTAATTGACACCGGTGCCGAAATAACCTGTATCTCACAAGAGTTCCTCAAGAATAACAAAGAGCGCTTTGAGAGATACCCCATCCTACCTTTAGCAGGTGTAGCAGAAGCAGGACCCCTGGGGGCAAGGCCACGCGACTAACAAAACAAATCTTCGCAGCTGTGCAATTAAAGAACCCAACCACACAATTCAATTTCTTAGTGGTACCTCGGTTATCACGCACCTGCCTCATTGGCATCGACACACTGGACGAACACCGCACCCAAATTGATCTCGACACGAAAACATTGACATCGAACAAGAAATCAATCGTATGCTGGACATGGGGATTATCCAAAGGTCACATAGGTAGTACCCGTCGTAGAAAAATATGGTACGATCCGTTTATGCCTGGATGCACGCAGGCTAAACGAAATCTTGATGGAGGATTAGGAGTTTCCTGAACCAGCCGATATATTGTTTCAGCGATGCAAAGGCATAAACGTCATGTCAAGCTTGGACATGACGAGCAGCTTCTGGCAAGTGCCTTTGCACCTTTGCACTTATCTTATCTAAGACTAGGCTGAAAATAAATGGACACGAGGGATGAAGAAAGTGAATATCTGATTAATCCAATATATACATTTATTTATCGGTGCGTAGACTTACATTCTCTATCGATTATAATGGCGGTAGAAATCCTAATATAGCGAACATTCACACTTCTGCTCGCTTATAACTAGAAGTCACAGCTTGACTCCAATTAGTCTTTCAGTCTCTTCGTAAAGAAAGCCTTATAGTTCTTCCCTCTATACTTTTAATCTTTCTATTCTAAGGGGCATCGAAATTATGCCTTTAAACAATACTCTTTTCAGTCTTTTTTCAGAAATGAGATGACTAGTCTGTAATACTTAAATATATCGCCCTAGCTAATTACCTGAGGACGACGAATGATTACTAAAATAACCAAAGCTGCAATAGGAACGTCTTAGCCCATTGCCAAAGAATGACAATTTTAGTTGCAGAGAGTTCGCGAATCTAGTCAACGAACTGAGTATATTTTTATTTAGTCTCTTGGCTGTCGATGCAAAAGAGTAGCTATTTCTATCGCTTAAAATTCGTGAACCTAGTCAACGAATTTAATATAAGGGACATTATTTCTCAACTGCCCCAACTTTAAAAGTCATGTTCTTCGATTTTCTTTGAATTCTGGGAATATTTTTTATGACGGTTTTCAAAAGCTTATTTTGCACTTTTTCATTCTATTTTATTGACGAAAAAAAATATTAAAAAATTTAAGCATTTTTTGAACAATTCAATTGTTTATTTAACTTTTTTGCAATTTAGGGTATTTTAATTTTCTTCTAAATGGTCTTAAAAGAAAGCTGGACTTTTTAGCTTTAAAAAAGCTTCGGTAAAAATATGGTCTAGTGAATAGTTTTCGAGATATAGGCCCCGATGTGAAGGCAGTCCTAATGTTCGTGCTCAGACGCAATCCTCTAGTATTCCACAGACTAGTTTGCAACTACCATTCTTTCAACACGTTCAAGTTCATTCAGAATGACATGAAATCAGCTAATAAACGATTTAAGAATGTTTGTTGGCGGGTCAGGGAAGTTTAAATTATTTGTTATTTATTATAAACAAATAAAAAGTGCAAACTACTCTTTTCAGAAGTGATGTTGATATTTCTCAGCATGAATGATTCCTTACTATTATAGTTTGTCAGTTTACAATAATTATTAATTGTTCATAAACAGTCGTCCAAAAATTTCATTTTATGAACAAATTTTGATTTGAACATGTGTATAGATACTCTTATAACGTTTAGACTTGGCCTTGATTTTGTAAATTTAAATAAATTTCGATTACTAACTTGTTTTCCAGTTTCTCAACTTATTCTGAAGCCAAAACTCTGAAGAAATGATTTTGTTTTTCGTTGTTCGGGCTACTAGCTATTGCTGATTTATATAAAAATGAAAATTTCACAATGTCTTAATGATCTATTTTTCATGAATCTGGTGCCGTAGCTCAACGTTAAGCACTTGAGCGGTTAGATGCATTAACAGTCTACTTGTATTTTCAGAAGTCATGTGTTTTTTATTTGTTCTTCATGAAGTTATATGCAAAACAAATAAAAAAACAAGTGACAAATAGAAATGAAGTTTGTCGCAAATGGATAATGTTTGCTGCAAAGATTCTTTTTCAGACAAATGAAAATCTTCTCAACCTTCAATTTTGTAAGAGGAAATTTCATTTGTGTCAAAACGCATTCTTTTGACACAAGAGGACATTTTTCTGAGTCTTATTTAATTCTCTGCAAAGTAATAATGTCAACGAAAACACCTTGGGGTAATTTTTGTGCTAATCCTTTTGGCAAGGAAAAGCATTGGAAAACACCAGACTTGAGACGTTTGTTGGTAAGTCAAAGGTTAAAATTTCCTCAGTTGTCAAACAACGCTAAAATTTGCCAGCCTTGTAGAAAAGAATTTAATAAATTGAGTTTACAAGTGCCTACAAATGAATCCAGCATGGAAGAAGAATCTGTTGAAGTGGGAGAAGTTGTGTATGGCGGTGAAGATGATGACAATAGTATAGAGAAAGAAATCAGCGACGATCCAGACTTTTTATTGGTTTCGATTGAAAATAGTGGTTGTAAAGATCATAATCACATAGCAGGTGTAGAAACTCTTCAACAAATTATAGAAAAATTTAAGGTAAGTACAGATGGTGACGAACAAATGATATTATTCACACTTGCTCCTAAATCTTGGAACCGTAGAAAGGTAATGGAAGAATTTGGTGCAACGGAATGTCAAGTCCGGAAAGCTCACAAATTATTTCAAAAAAATAGAATACTGGCTTTGCCTGGACTCAAGCTAGGAAGAAAACTGCCACCAGAAATTCAAGTAGCAGTGACTAGTTTTCATGAAGATGACGAGAACAGTCGATTAATGCCTGGGAAGAAGGATTTTATATCCATAAAAAAGAAAGACGGAACTCGCGAACATGTGCAAAAACGACTCATCTTGGCAACCTGTCAGAGTTATACAACCGTTTTAAAATAGAGATGAGAACATGAAAATTGGGTTCTCAACATTTGCACAACTTAGACCTCGACATTGCGTTTTAGCTGGAGGAAGTGGTACCCACACAGTTTGTGTGTGTGTTTATCACGAAAATGTGCATCTTATGTTAGATGCAATTGATATCAAGCATCTCACTGTAAACTCCGATATAAAACTGATTACTTATCACAACTGTTTAGAGTTAATGATGTGCACTAATCCAACTCCTGCATGTCATTTCAGCGAATGCGAAATTTGTCCTGGCATTGATGTACTGAAGGAACACGTGACTGAACTTCTCGATGAAAACTGCGTGAGTTTAAATATCAAATTTGGCAACAAACAGATAGGAGCAATCTGGTAACTGAAGTAGCTGAGACCGATATCTTCATAGAACAACTCTGCGAAAAACTTGTAAACTTGAAATCTCATGAGTTTTATGCCAAGATGCAAGCATCGTTCATCAAGAATCTCAAAGACACTCTGTTGGCTGGAGTTTTCTAAATCATGTTTGATTTCGCGGAAAATTATGCTTACGTTTTTCAAAATGCTATCCAGTCTTCTCACTGGAATAATAATCAGCCTTCCATTTTCACAGTCGTTATCTACTGCAAAGAAGGAGATGAATTGAAACAAGTGAGCATGGCGATAATTTCCGATAACTTAAACCATGAGATAGTTGCTGTTTACCTCTGTCAAAAATTAATTGTTGAATATCTTAAGAGGCATTTTCATCTTGAAAAGTTTCATTACGTCACAGACGGAGCACCGCAGAATTTTAAAAATAAATATATCTTCGCTAATCTTCTGTGTCAGGAAAAAGATTTTGAAATTACAGCAGACTGGACTTTCCATCCAACTACACATGAAGAGGACCATGCGACGGAATCGGAGGAAATTTAAAGCGACTTGCAGCAAGAGCCAGATTGCAACGTCCAGCAGATAAGCAGATTCTAAGTGCTCGTGATTTATATGAATGAGCCAAAGAAAATTCAAAGGAAACATTTGTACTCTTCAGATCTAAAGATGATCATTCAGCAATGATATTGGAATTAGCAGATAGGTTCAGTAAGGCTGTCACAATACCCGGTAGTCTCAAGTACCATGCTTTCACCCCTAACGAGAAGGGTCAGCTGAACCTTAAACGATTTTCGTATGAAGAGAAAACTGACATTTTTCCTAAACCTGAACGTACCTCGAACAGGGAGAGTACTTCAAAAGAAAATGAAAGTGGTAAGAAGAATGATACCTCCACTGAAGCAACGCGTATAACTTAAAAGAATATCATAGAAAATGCGAATAAGATGAGAGCCGGTGAGAAGAAAAGGCAAACCAATTAGAAAACGCTCTGAAGTGAGAGGCAAGGGGATTATTGAAAATGACGCACCTCGAATAGTGAGAGGCAAGGGGACTCACAAAAAACAAGCACCCCGAATAGTGCGAGGCGAAGGGACTCACAAAAAATAAGCACCCCAATTAGTGGGCGGCGAGGGGACCCACAAAAAACAGCATCCGGAATAGTGAGAGGCAAGGGGACTCACTTGAATTAAGCACCCCGAAGTAGTCTGAAATCGCACTGCCACTTCCACGTGGTAGACTCTGGAAACTGTGATTTTACAGATCGTAGGCTAACGACAGGCGTTAATTCATAATTTTTCTGAAGTTGATTCATTTGAAAAAGGACTATTATATTTTGAAAACGGTTAAATTCTGCATTCATTTACATAATACCATATTTATGAATAATCAATCATTATTGTAAGCTGATGAACTATAATAGTAAAGAATCATTCATACTGAGAAAAATCAACATCACTTCTAAAAAGAGTAATTTGCACTTCTTGTTTGCTTATGAAAAATAACAAATAATTTTAACTTCCTCTGACCCGCCAGCAAACATTCTTAAATCGTTTATTAGCTTATTTCATGTAATTTTGAATGAACTTGAACGTGTTGAAAGAATGGTAGAGTTGCAAACTAGTCTGTGGAATACTAAAGGATTGCGCCTGAGCACGAGCATTAGGACTGCCTTCACATCGGAGCCTATATTTGGAAACTATCCACTGGACCATTTTTTTAATAGAGACCTTTTATGAAGCTAAAAATCAACTTTTCTTTTAGGACCATTCAGAAAAAAATCGAAATAACTTATTCGCGAAAAAGTTGAATGAACAATTAAATTGTTTAAAAAATGCTTAAATTATTTTATATTTTTTCGTGAATAATGTAGAATCAAAGAGTGTAAAATAAACTTTCAAAAACCCTAACAAAAATTTGAATTGCTAAGACAGAAAGAAAGTTACAGGCTTTCGAAAATACCCGTGCAGGCGTTGGGGTTGAAAATTTCACCCCCCCACCACTTGGAGAGGGGTGGTAATCGTGGTCTATAAATTCGTCAATAAAGTACTGTTGGGTAGGTGAACATATTTCCAGAATTTGAAAAAAATCGAAGAACATGACTTTTAAAGTTGGGGCAGTTGAGAAATAATGCCCCATATGTCTTCACCTCCGTATTCACAATAAAAAGTCAAATTTGCGATAAATGATGTACACTAAGCCATTGGAAATAATGGAAGCGTCTGTTTTTTTGAAGTGCTGCTAAAGTGTCTCAATTTTTATAATAACGGAGTGAGATTTTTTGCCCCATAATAAAACGAAAGCTAACCGGGACTTGAATTTATGACAAGCATCTTATCAGGCTTCCGTTTCTCATTTTGACCAACTAACCACAATGCTCATTACTTTTTTCAGGCAGACATTCCGTACGCCCATCTTACTTCGTTTTCATTATTTTCAGTTTGAATTACTGCACATTTGGATGAGATATTCTTACTTTTTGACACAGAAGGCTTTAAAGTTCAATTTCCAAAACAATATCAACAAACTATTAACAAAATTGCATTTTTTTAATTCTAAGCTAATCAAAAATCAAAATTTGCAGTGTCAACAAAATATTAGCCCTCTCGACTCAAAAAATTTGACGGATAGACCGTGAGGATAAACGAGCAGGGCATGAATCAAAATAAAAATCGTTCTTTAGCCAGAAAAGTCTTTTTGAAGTTCTCATTTTCATGAGCGAGAATATTTTAACAAGCTGGGAATACTCGTTCTTGATTTAGGAGGTGCTGGTGGTAACAGAACACTTAAGAGAATGTCATTAATGCAAACAAAAATTTTGTTTTCGAAATAAACAAATTATTTCTTAGATATAGGGCCAAACAAATACGTGACCTAAATAATGGACAATCCTTTGGAAATTCTGGATGTCGACTCATCTTTCCACTGTATAATGACATTTTTTGGCTCCTCTAAATTGCACGTATAATGGCATAAGTCTACAGGATCTTAAAAATTTAATTGTGGGAGAAGAGAATTTGTGAAGGAGGAATAATTTACAAGGACGATATAGCGACTACCTCAATACATAACGAGACATTTTAAAGCCTATTCATTAGTTACACACATATCAAAATTCTTCAATAGGGGGTTTCCTTTTTTTAAGAAAATGAGGATCCTGATTGCTATTCTGTGTTTCACGTTAACAATTTTTGCTAATTCCGTTGGTGAATATAATATGTAATATCTATAACCTAAAGTGCAACTTACATGGAGTGAGGAGAAAAACAAATCTTGTACTAAAAAATTCTACTATAATAGTGGGCAGACGTTTCTTTGGACATGAGTAAAAAAGAAAATAAAAATTGTTTGAAATCTGACAATATCTTCTTCTTCTCATTGCGATTAACATTTTTTACTTGAGAAATTTTTAAAGAAGAAAAATCGTCGCATAAGTGTTAGGATGAACCATGTTCACTGACTGTCAGTCTGAGAAAATCAGGTTTAAGATACTAACGATATTGTGCCCTAATTAAATATTAGAAAATTCAAAATTTGTGATAACAAATATAAATCGTATGTAACACAGAACGCATTCAGATACATTTCGATGCAATAATTTAGCTAAAATAAAAAAGCTCTTTTGAACGTGGCACAATATGGACGGAATCAAATTCACGATTTTTCAGAATTAGAATGTGCTTTATCTGCAATAACCTCTTAAACTGAAGAAATTATATTGCTGATTTGGATTGGAAAATGACCGAAATTTGTTTTCTGCATTGATATATTTTATTAAATACTTGAGTAATATAGATCATTAGGAAATTGATAATATTATTGATATCTAACCTCAAAATAAAATATACAAGTCCCCAAGGAATGTTAGGTATTTAATTCGTTCATTAAAAAAGATTATTGAAATTACTCATGTACAACTACAACGGTATGAAATTTGTTTTTTGTAGACATTTTATGTTTATTTTTTTATATTATAGTTTGTGTTTCAGAATTAATAATATTGTAGAATAGATTCAGTTTGAGAACGATTCTTATCTTCTTCCCTCTGATGTACTAACTAATTTGTGTTTTGTAAAATGAAAACTATGATTTATTAAATTAATTTTATAATCATCATCATAGTTGATTTCCTACTTATGCTTTCTTCTTACAGAATCAGCTTTCCGACATAAAGAGGCCGCACTTCATTCTGATCCAATTAGACTTAATGTTCATTATTAGGAAATTGATTCTGAAATTGGAGAACACGAGAGAGAACATCAGTATATACATATACAAAGAGGCTATTGTGTAGGAAAAGAGAATGATTATATCGTTGGATTAATCATATTTGAATATTTGTTTCCATTTGTAGCTCCTATAGCGGATTTTAAAAATGACTATGGAAGAGTTAAAATATGCATAAAAGAAAACAGTGCCAACGCGATTGTACCAATATTACAGAATGAGTACCTAAATCGTCTATTTTTTAACAAATATGGTCATGAAAACACTCGTTTCGTTGAGATACATGAATTATACAATTTATAAGTATACATTAATGAAAGTGTTTTATCTTAATCAAACAAATAATTTCTTAGATATAATGCCGAGTATGTGCCAAATTGTTTGAACAAATTTTGGATTACAGAAATGAATCTCTTCTTTGAATTAGATTGAGTTTTTTTTTTACTTTAAACATTCTTTGTTTTAATGACTTCTACTGAAAAGTTAACATATTTAAGTTTTATGCTAGAAGAAAGTATCTGTTTCTTTGGCAAATGATTTCCCTCGGCAGTTGGTTCGGGTACCCTGGGACTTGATTTACGCTACATTGATTTCTCGATTTTATCAATAATATTTAGCTATGTTCAACTTTGAAGTTGAATGCAAGATACAATTTGTTTCAACCTTATATCTGACCAATTACGCAGGATACGAGTCGACGGGCTTTCGTGTTTGTTTTTCAAAGAATGAAAACAAAAAATTTCAACAAACATTATTTATCCACATTCTTCTTATGTTTATAATTTTCAATTTTGAATTCTCACGCAGTTTGCTAATGTCAGCCAAAAATATTATACACCGTCGCAGTAAATCTTCTGAAAAAAATTATATCAGAAGCGGTACTTAGGCACTTTAATCTTATACTCGTAATATTGTATCTATATTTGTATTGATAATTGTTTACACAATTGCGGAAAATGATGCTGATATGTAAAAAAATATCCGAATGATACAAATGATACTAGATCTTCACTGTTCCGCGAGTGTTTGAAACATCCTTTTTGTCCTTCTGTTGGATAGATTTTGAGCGTCTGGTTTTTTAGGCAACATATACGTGGTGCCTTTGAGCATGAAGCATGGCATCACATCTGGTTGTTCGATGCTCTATCAAAAACACCTTGCTAACGCAGGATGCACACTCGTCAGGTACTCGTACCAGAAATTGTGCACCATGTTTGGACCTGAAGGTTTCCATCTGTTTTCCTCTTTCAAAACCGCTGAAACATCTGGGTTTGCGATGTTAGTAGGCTCTATTACAAGGTTATTGCTTGTATATTTTGTTTTTGTGGTGTTCGTCTACCTGGAAGGTTTGACTTCGCTGCTTCCTTGTACAACTCTTGTTGTACTGACGCAGTCTAACAGTAGGCACATCAAGTCTCTGCCATTGAGAGTCTATATTCTCATCCAATATTGCTGATGTCAATGTCTCGATGTTTCGAGAGTGGATGATTTTCGTAACATGACATATCACCTTTCTGGTTCCATTTCCTTTCTTATATTGGGTCAATCGACCCAATTTGCTTCTAATTTTGCTGACATCCGAATCCAACCCGAATTTCCGTGGGCGGATCTCGTTTCCTTCCTGGGTCAAAGACTGCATTTGTAGGCCTAGTTCTAAGGCTCAATGTTTCGCTGTTTACATCAACGGGAGCCTTTTCACGTTTAGTTTCCAACTTCTTGCTTTCATAATACAGACGCATTGATTTTTTATCATTCTTGTGCTCCAGATGATGCTCTATCACTGTGCATGTTCTTGCAGGCCAGATTGGTGATCAAGATCAGACACAAGTCTCTGATAAATCTATTTAGCAATCGTTTCAGGGGAACAGCTTTACAGAGCCATGATACATCACGATTCAGACATATGTAAATACTCAAACTGACTGTTAAGCCCATAAGAAGATCCATACTCTTTACTCCAACCACATCCACTTAGCAAAACTCTTTACGAGGGCCCATTAGTATCCAAAATATTTCGTTTCAGGAGGTCACTTCTCTTTTTATAAACAACTGTCCTCCATACATCCATATCCTTGCATAGATCTTTTGCTCCCATTACATCCCTTAATCTTTAAATGTAAACTCTTGTGTTTCTAGGACTTTTATATAACTTTGCTTCAGAGTCTCATTTACACATTGCAACCATTCTTTCTTCGGTCAACCTCTTAGAACGCTACCATTCACCTTACCTAAGTGCACTCGCTTTGTGAAACGTCCATTAATCATTCTCTCAACACGACCAAACCATTTCAGCAAATTTCTCTCACACTTGTTAGTGAATGATTCTTTTACAATGTATTCTTTGAGAACTCACTCATTATTCTGACTTTGTCTATTAGCATTTTGCCGCACATATTCCGCAGCAATCGCAGGCCAACCACGTCTACTTTCGAAATAATTTTATATTTCCTAAAAAACCATTCCGCATTTTTTTATTTTCTTCCGCTTTGATTTTATCCCTACTCTCTTTGACTAGTATGTTTGTCTTTCTGTTTTTATCCCTTTAATAATTTTGTATTCTAGTCCTCACCTCATTATTGAGATCTTTAATAGTCAGCTCTTTCGAGTACGCTTGCTTTTTTTTGTTAAGAGCCACGCGGATTTCATCATTTCACGAAGCATCTTTAGTCTTTCTTTCTACAACCGCAGTATCGCATACATCAGATGCATTCTTGAAGATATCATCCCGTAGTGTTATTTATACACCCTCTAAATTTTTATTGTCTCATTCCGTCTTTCAGTCTTCTTAATGAGGTCCTGAATATTTATCAGGCTTCTCATGATATACCATTCGTACTTTCGGTTTCTGCAAATTTTCTGTTTTAACTTGCTTCTGCTTTGACTTATCAATGTTTCTTTTCCTCCTTCCTTGAGCTAGATTCATTTTTCAAACTATTAGGCAGCAATCTGTTCGACATTCAGAACCTCTCATATCTCTTGTATCTCTTACTATGCCTCTCAGCCTCTCATCTGCTACACCAAAATCAATCATGCTGTGGATTCCGCCTCTGCACCAAATATACATGTGGATAATTCTATGTCTGAATCAAGTATTGTGATAAAAAAGACTTTTTCTAAGCATAAGCTAATCCATTTCCTCTCGTTAGCGTTCATTTTTATATCATCGAAATGACCAAGTACCCTGGCGGTACCTTCGCGCTGCACACCAACCCAGCTATCCATATCTCCTAGTAAGATGATTCTTTCCCCAGGATCGCGACTACTCATAATTACATTTAAAAAATCCCAGAATGTAACTTTTACGTCACTGATTCACCATGAACTGCAGCATATCATGCTATATTAAATGGACTTTAAAATCCTACTTTCGTTCTAACTCATAATAATAATCTAGAAGGTACAGGTTCATATCTTGTGACATGCTAGTTTGCTCTCTCATTCATAATCAGACCAACTACTTGGCTACGATGTGATTCATTATCTACTCCTGACCAGAGATTGTGTCCATTTTCTATCTTCCTTATCTTCTATCCCTTCTTCTTTGTTACTGGTACACATAAAATATCAAGCTTCCTTGAGCACATTTTATCCCGCAATTGGCTTTCCACAATAGCATTCACACCTCCAGAATTCCAAACAGCCAGTCTCAAAATGTCGCCTGAAACTTACTGTAGGGCATGCCTTTTGTCAACAGAAATGTCAATTCCATGCGAGGCTACATTATTATTTGATTTCTATATATATTTGATTTCCCACATATACTTTCCTTCGTCAGAGATAGCTTGGCTAGAACATAGAGTGGAAGCAATCAACCCTATTCTTATACTATCATATTTTCATCATTTCGAAAATTTGGTAGCAGAGAATGATTTCATCATTGAAATCGCTCGATTCGGACGTTTTTTCCATTATTGACTCCTAGGACGCATTTTGGTGACAACTTTGGAAGAGTTAAAATGCCCATAGATGACGACATTGCCCACGTGACAGGACCAATATTCAAAAAGGATCCTTTGAATGGTCGGTTCGGCAAGGGGTTCGGGAAAAGAAGCATTCCTTTCGTCCAGATAAGCTCATAATCTCAGTTAAGGAGGGTCGTACGTAGCTAGGTAGTAGAATTTTAGAAACTGACTTCAAAATATTTCAGAAAGGTATATTAGATACCTCTTCTGTGAAAATTTCAGATCCTCTAGCTGGACTGACTCACGAGAAATTCAATTTTGAACATGATGATTTGCGCTATCTCACATTTTTATTTGAAATTACGTCAAAATCCAACTTTGGGAATGTTTGAACAAAGTCCTTATGTAACGACAAGTGAGTCAAAAATCATTGGTACAATTTTATGTGAAATATTGTATTTCAGCCTGTAGACCGTAAAAATAACGAGACCATGTCTGCCACATCACTGGTTACATGTACTCACAATATTTACATCAACATTACTAATAATATAAATAATTTTACAACATTAAACCAATTACATTTTCCTTCCTCAGCCTATCTCTCTGCCGTCTTAACGTTCGCTCATTACTCTAGCACCTCCTGTTAACGCATCATCTCAACGCATTGCCTTGCCTCAATGCATCGCCTTGCCTCAATGAGTCGCCTTGCCTCAATGGATCACCTTGCCTCAGTGAAACACCTCATTGCATCACCTTAACGCCTTGCCTCAACGCATCGCCTTATTACCTTGCCTCAATCCATCACCTTAGTTTATCGCTTGCACACATCACTTCTCTCAGCTCACTTTATATCTTTTTGTTCGCCAGTCCTTATCACAACCTTAATTTTGACAGATTTCGCATTTTTTTCTCTTATGTTCTATTCTCACTTGATCTCTTCTCCCTTTTCTTCCTTTCTAATTTCTCCATCCATTTCACCACCGCGACTTTTCTTTTTACACTTACACTTTCTATTTCCTTCAGACATGCTCTAACTATTGTTCTACCATCACCATTTATGAACTTCTCTCCATATCTGCAAGCTCTATTACTAGCTCTTATTCTTATTTTGTCCCTATCTACTCCCTTTAACACGATATATCATGACGAGCATCTGTGCAGTGCCAGAGTCCATTTAATGTACTTCTTACGCAATTTTCATACCTCTTCATACTCCTTTCCATCTCAAATCTCCACCTCATACATTAGTACACTTAATATCAACGCCTCAAATATTCTCACTCTTCTTTTAAAATCATCTTTAAATAAATTCTATACTATACCCCAAAGATTTTTCATTGCTATATGCTCTCTTTTCGATCTTTTCTTAGCGTGATCCTTGATAATACAATTTTTCTCACGTAGAACTATAAGAGGGAGGGAGAGAGAGAGAGAGGGAGGGAGAGAGAGAGAGAGAGAGAGAGCTATAAGAACAATTTTTTCTCGTTGAATCCCTGCAAATCTTTGCCATCCGCTGAAATCCCATGAATTCTTTTGAAAATTTCGTGAATCTTTTAGAATTTGTTGCCATGTGAAAATTCCTTGTAACCCTTTGAATTTCATAGATATTGCACGTAATTCCTCGAAATCCATTTAAAGTGAACGAGCTCCCTAAAAATCTCTTGAAATTCTCTAAAAACTATGGAAATCCCTACAAATTCTTTGTGATTCTGTAGAAACTTTTGAGATCCTTGATATCACTTGAAACCTTCAATATCTCATAAAAATCCCTTACAATCCTCTAAAATCCGCGAAAATCCCTTAAAATCTCTAAAAACAGGCAAAAATCTCATTATAATTCACTCACATTCTTCAAAATTCGCGAAAAAATTGAGTTTTTCTCTAAAATTGTACTAGGTAATTTGTTCAAATTCTGTACATCTTTTAAAACAATTTTTGATTTGTACGACCCCTCGTAATCCTTTAGAATCGTTTGAAATGCTCTAAAACTTTCGAAATCATTTGAAATATTTGGTATCCCTCCAAATTTAATTAGAATCTTTGGAAGATCGTTGAATATCTCTTGAGTTCTATTAAAATTCCTTAAAATCCCCCAAAATCTTTCATTATATTGTAAGTCTTTTGAAATCCTTTGATATTATCGAAACCACTTTAAATCTCTTAAAATTCGTTAAATTCACTTTAGATCCTTTTAAATCTTTGCAAATCTTTAAAATCTTCCAAAATTCGTGAAAAAATCCAGATTTCCTCTAAAACTTTGCTAACTAATTTGTTTAAAATCTTGAATTCCTTTAAAATCATTTGAAATCTACTAAACAACTGGTAATATTTGGTATCGTTTGAAATACCTTGAGAATTTTATAATCCTTTTAAGTCTTTCAAAATCTCAGAAAGCCTTATAAATCTCGTTAAATTCCGTAAAAATGGTCCAATTCCCTCAAATATTTTGTGGTTCTTTGAAATACCTAAAATTTCCTTCAAATCTGCTGAAATCCTTTCAAATCACTGAGAATCTTTTAAATCCTTCAAAATCTCGTGAATGATTGCAATAGGGGGAAAGTGATTTTGTGATTTTGTGGGTTTCAAATGTCGTACAGAATCTAAGCGTCATGTGTAATTTTTTGATTTGTTATGAAAACCATGAAAATATATAAGTTTTGATCCAAATTTTGAAAAAATATATAAACGAGCTCTGCTATTAATGTCACTTTTTGTTATTTCGACTAAGCATTTATAATTTTTATGATTGTAACGTAAACTGTGGAATTAATTGTAAATTTTCAAACTCTGTCAAATTATTCTTACTAAATTAATTCTAAATTCAAAATTCTTACATTCTTTATCCAGCTATATAATATCCTTGTTATAACGATTGATATGTGTGATTCCATAATAATGATACTCAGATCAAATCATGCTTTAAATCCCTCTTTAAATATTTTTCTTCAATATCGTTAGTTCGTTTTCAACGATATGTGTGGCCAGATTAAGGCCAAATCTCCCTGGTTTATGTAAAAATTTTTTTCATGCATATATCTCCCAACTTTGAACCACAATTGGTAGAACCCTGGTACATCCTGTTTGATTTTTCAAGCAACCAAAACAAGAAATTTTAATACACATCATGTATCCATATTTTTTTTATTTTCATAATTTTGATTTTTTGTCTTATTCAGGTGCTTGGTTCTGATAGCGAGAAATATTTTATAAGAAGCGATAATAAGGCACTTTAGTCTTCTTATCTTGTATCTATATTTTTATTATTCATTGTTCAGACGACCGCGCAGAATTATGCTACAATGTAAAAAAATGTACGAGTAACTCAAATGATTCTGGCTTATTTTAAAGTGTGATAATACATTCTTGAGAAGAATGAAAAATACTGCGAAAAATACTTGCAAAAATTATTTCCTCAGTCTCTGAAATCCACGTTAAACCTTTTAACATTACTTACGGATAAAGCCTAAGTTATTTCAAAGATACAATTGTTATTAAAATTGTTTCACTATTCACTTTAGATATAACATCATCTGATTTTTTTTTCTGAAACCATGATTATTATTAGAAAGAAGATGAATAGGGATTGATTACGGATGTAGAATTAACAGAGTTAACATCGGAAACTGGGATTGTTAACGTGACGGCAAAATATGTCATACGAGGATTAATATCTTAGCTTTGCTTTGTGTGTAGCAATAATTGTATCCAAGTCAAGTAAAACGATTAATCATAGTGTTATTACATTTGTGTAAAATTAGATATATCTATCGATGCGCAGCAGTTTCTTGAAATTAGGAACTTATGTGTCGTGTGTAATTGAGATTCGAAGTTATAAGATAAACAATTTCAGCATTTTCGCAATTTTGGCAGTCCAATCATCTGATCTATCACAACGAACCTAATCTACAAATCCGTAAACGAATTTCTAAAAGTGAACCTCATCATGGAATAGTCTTATAATACTCGTAATAAAAAATCATTCCAATGATAGTTTTTTCAATAGCAGTAATAACATTCATTAGATTGAATACAAATTTCCTAATTTTTAAATTCAATCATCGGTTATCCAAACCCTGAACAGCATATTTTACAGTTTTATAGCTTTAGAAAAAAATTCTGTTGCTTTGCACTGTTTTTAGCCACACTGATAATAGAAGTGTTACATCCCAATGTTACATATCCCCTTTTATTCTAAAAGGTTTCTCGTTTTATTTAAAGATTGGAAGGATCTTAATTAACGGATGAGGCAAGAGTCAGAAACATATAATACATGGACTTATTTCACCAAATATAAGAATGGAGAATAATTGAGCTAGAGGATCTGATAATTATCGAAGTTGCACCATGGAGTTGAGAAGTTGGTCAGTCATATGTGCCAGTACCTTTAAGAAAGGGTTTTGGTGAATGTTAACTCTTGTTAAATGACCGTTATAATCAAGAAATCGTAATTGGGAGACTTACTTTTGCTATTTTGATGATGTTCTTGTATTCGAAACGGGGAAGTCACTTCGCTAATTTAAATTTCCGAAGAGGGACCAGTACACTTAGGGACGAAACTGAGAGTTATCTGACTGGGTACTGTTGATTCACTTGTTGAATAGTGTAAGATTTAACCTTAATGGTTTACGAAACAAATATGATACTGAACTGAGTGGTCTCTCGGTGAATCCCAGATTAAATAGAAGTAGTTGTGACGTATGAAGATTTTATTTAACCTTCTGGCATAGGTTATAGGTTTAAAAATTGATGACTCTGTGGAATAAGATTCATTCTGCGAGGGATGTGCATTCGGTGAGCAACATCGAACGAAATCTCGGAAAGGGAAAGCCGTCTGTGCCACACGACCTAGAGAAATTTTTCATGCTGATCTTTGTGGGAGAATGAGCCAGCCTTCGACTGATGGATCAAATTATTTCTTGTTACTAAAGGGTGATTTTTTAAGGTACTGCTTTTTTCATTTTCTGGAAGATGAAAAGGAAGTTCTAAAGTGTTTCAAGGAATTTTGTTCTGACGTTCAAGCTGATGGACCCTATATAAAAAAATTGAGAACAGATTGTGGGACGGAATTCTGCAACGCGGCTGTGGGAGAATTTTTACAAATGAAGGGAATTAAGCACGAAACAACTAATCAACAGAACGATTATGGAAGCTGCAAAATCTATGATACATGTAAGGAATTTGCCCCTATATTTGTGAGCTAAATCTATTGCAAGGGCTGTTCAAGTCAAACATCGAGCAGCTACGGAAACACTGAATGAGTTCACACCATATGAAAAGTGGTTTGGTGTGAAGCCATCAGTGGGACACCTGGAAATGTTTGGCAGTAAGTGTTATGCACATTTTACGAAAGATCAAAGAACCAAGTGGGAGGAGAGTTCTTCGAAGCATTTGATGGTAGGTCATAATGAAGCAAGCAAAGCCTATCGCGTCTATGATCCAGCTGCAAGAACATGCTACATTCGAAGAGATGTAATTTTTGATGAAAATCTGAAAACGGAGCCTTCTCATGTGATCATCACGAATCAACGAGAAGAAGAGAATGAAAAAAGTACAACAGTTAGTGGGAGGTCAAAGAATGGATCAATATAAGAAGAAACGAAGGAGACGAAGAATCCATGCCTTCCGATAGCAAGAGATCCTCATCTTCTACGAGATAAAAGCACATCTTTAACATCAGAAGTTTATGAAACTGGTTCTGAAATAGCATAGGCACTTCTTGCTATATGTGAACCACAAACTGTACAAGAAGCATTGGATTCTGAAAATTCAAATCAGTGGGAGCAAGCCATCCACGGAGGAATGGAGTCTCCGGAAGAAATAAGAAACGGATGGAACAATTGACAAGTTCAAAGCTCGACTTGTCATTCGAGGCTTTGCGCAAAAGCAAGGGATTGATTTCAAGGTAACCTTTGCTCCTGCTGTGAAGTACAGCACTATGAGGTTGGTGCTCTCAGCTGCTGCTGTGGAAGATTCGGAAATGACTCAGTTCGATGTTAAAGCTACGTTTTTGTATGGAGAATTGGAGCAGAGAATTTATATGGAACAACCGTCTGGATTCGAGATAGATAATAGCGTTTGTGAACTCAAGAACAGTTTGTATGGGCTAAAACAAGCCCCAAGGAAATTAGATGAAAAGATAACGGAATTTATGAGTGAATATGGATTAGTTCAATCAAAAGCAGATTTCTGTTTGCATTATTTGACAATTAAAAAAATAACTTTGTATTTGATGATATATGTAGATGACGAAATCGTTTTTTGTAGTGATGTAGCAAAGATGAACGATTTGTTGTCTGAACTTGGTCGCATGTTCAAAGTCAAATGTTCAAAAACTGAGTGTTATGTCGGAATACAAACAGAGAGAGATAGGAATGTAAAAACTTCAAAGTTATATCGAAGTGCTTATGTCGAAAAGATCCTAACTAGGTTTAATCATGTTGATTGTACTCTGCTTTCTATTCCAGCTGATCCTAGCATTCAATTTGAGAAAAAGGACAATTTAGACGAAGGACACGAGGGATTGTTTCCTTTCAGGGAGGAAATTGGTTCACTTATGTTATTAATGGCAACGATAAGACCTGATTTAGCTTTTATAATCTGAGGTTTAGGTCAGTTAGTAGAAAATTCAAATTCAAGTCATTGGAACGGAGTAAAACGAGTAATGAAATATTTGAAGGGCGCTTCAAATTATGGTATCGTTTTTGGAGATACATCAAAGGACAATGTTTTAAAAGCATATTGTGTTTCTCATTGGGCAGGTGATTTAGATACGCGGAAAAGTACCACCGGGTGGATTTGTCTTTTAAATGATGGTCCTGTGTCCTGGTTGTCAGAGAAACAATCCACTACTTCATCGACAGAAACTGAATTCATAGCTTTATGTTCTGTAACTAAAGAAGTTGTTTGGCTCCGGCGTATTCTCACTGAATTAAATTGCACTCAAAATTTGCCTACAACTGTTTCTTCCGAAAATCAAGCTGCTATAGTATTATTGGAAATCCAGCTTCTTCTTAGCGGTCCAAGCATATTGATACTCAATGTCATTTTACCTCTGAAACAAAAAGTAGGGAAAGTGAATGTAGCGTATGTTAAAATAAGCGAACAATTATCAGATCCACTCACAAAAGCTTTGTGTAAGCAAAATTTTCAAAGTTTGATTCATAAAGCGGAATTAGAATTCGAGCGAAACATGTTTTATACAGATATTCCTTAAGTGGGAGTGTTGAAAATAGCGATTCATATCTGTATCTCTCAATATGAGTTTAAGAATGTACGGAGTGACCCTGGTTTTTATTGATCCTCGCTCGGCATTCTTTAATGCAAATTATGCGAGTGTGATTCAAACGTCATGACTATGGGTATGTGTTGCGTAATTCAGATCACCATGCAAACAGCCAGTCAGCTGCAGATTGGTACAAGAGCATGATCCAATGTCGCCTTTGATTCTTCATGTTGAAGAAGGCTCATTTTAATCTAAATGAAGTTGCTCTTTATTTTACCGTAACTTTTCACAAGATTGTCTCGTATTTTAACTCTTTATTATAATAGAATAGTTAATTATGAGTCTAAGCAGATGTGAGTTAAAACGAAGGAACTGCAGAAACCAGAAGTAAAAAGAGTATATCGTGAAAAGCTGAAAGAATGTTTATGTCATCATAGAGAAGACTGTAAGACAGCATTAGGCAATAAAAATGTACAGGATGCACGGATAACACTACGGTATAGTGTCTTCAAACGCGCATCCGAAGTGAGCTGTATTGCCATTGTAGAATTTGAGCTCAGATTTGCAAAATTAAAGATGACGGATCTATTATGGAGGACCAAAATTTTCAAGAATACTTGGTTGTGTACAAAACTGAGTGTCTTAAGGTTTTTGAGATTGCTGAATCCAAATTCGAGCTCAGATTCAAAGAATTCAAGATGGAAGATTCAATATGGCTAACCAAAACTTTATGAAATTCTGAAATTTTTGATGTTGAACGCATTCAACTTCCTATTGAACGGACTGTTGCAACTCACAAATATTGTTGCCTCTGATTTTTCACGGCGAATTTAACTATGACGCCTAAAGAAGCTCGGACGCATTCTTCCATCAAGAAGAAAATATACATACCACCTTGATCAAAAAGTTTTAGGACTTTATTTTTAAAATTAAAAATACAAGTTTATTCAACATAAACGATATTGTCCCCTTCAAAGGACTTTTCATCGACTGCAACGCACTTATGCCAGCGCTTGATCCAATCCTCGAAACATTTTTTATAATGTGTTTGCGGTATAGCCATCAGAGCCATCTTCGATTTTTCCATGACCTCATCTCGGGTGCTGTAACGGATTCCGCGGAGCGATTTCTTGAGTCGACCGAATAGGGAAAAGTCGCAGGGAGCCAAATCAGGTGAATTCGGTGGTTGTTGGGTGGTATTCGTTTCGTTTTTAGCCAAATGCTCACGGATAACGATGGCATTGTGCG
>JAUMHM010000016.1:1684433-1699956 GCA_032362435.1 Melikaiella ostensackeni
CATCAGTGAAGGAGGCTCTCCGGAATAGACACAGGCGTGTCCTTCTACAGATTTGGTCTTCAAATCTGTCGGCGTTGAACAAGATATCTGCAACTAACATGCTTGCCACCCCGGTTCTACTCTATTCATTTGGGGTGGTTCCATGAACGAAGCACGAGCTTACGGCTCTCGGTATCGCCTCACGTAAGATCATGGATTTGCAGAAGAGCTTGCATATCAATTCGTTCGTTCCGCGCTTATACATCCCATGCCGTAAAGGCGGACGCGGACTTCTGAATATCCAGTGTCTTTACAATCGAATCGTCTTAATTACAGCTCAAATCGTGGCAAGTGGAAGAAATCCTCTTCTGACAATGGTCAGGAACCACGAGATGATTGGCAAAGGAGCGTTCCTCTACAAAGTCGCGGAGCAGACGACCGAGACCCTTGGCCTGGATCTTAATATCAGAAGTGAGGAAAGTGCATTACTCCATCTAGATGTCTTACTTCTAAAAGCCCGAGTAAAGAAAGCAGAGGTCAACCACTTCCTCCAACAGCTCCACGACAAGAAAATGCACGGAAACTTTCACAGAAATTAAAAAGATCATTCCTTTCCGATGGAGTTAACGTTTGCTTTCCCTAAATCATCCGGACTTAATTCAAGCACAGATAATTTTATTTTCGCGTATCCGGACGGTGTCATTTCCACCTTGGCTTACAGTAGCCGCATCTTACGCGAAGAAGTTCCTAGCGAAAGGTGCAGAGCGTGTCATGCACATTCTGAGCACCTATGACACACACTATCCGGGCGTCCCAGTCACGCGGGAACGACGTATCTCCACAGGCTCAATGCGGCCCTAAAAGTGGTTTATTTATCATCTTTGTCACTCTTATGGTGGTAACCGCGACCCTGCCCTGCCGAACGGGAGCTGCGAGTAGTTTACAAAGAATATTCGGCTAAAATGATTGTCCTTGTCATTGGTGTTCTCGGAGGTGCGAAACCATCACTAGTTCGTAACCTCGAAGCCATACCCGCGTGCCAGAAAAATGCCAAGGAACTTGCGAGATGGATGCGAAGAGCGGTTATTCTTGGGTCGCTCCGTGTCTTTGAGGCTCACGAGTGTTTCACCGGCCCTTCGTCGTGATTTCACCGTACCATATGGTCACCCATCTCATGGTTGTGAGGCGTGGCCATAGGTGTGATTTACTTCGGATCAATAGTTTTTGAACTACTGAGCGTGCGATTAACTTCTAATATATTTTTTAACTTCCTAAAAATTACACAGGTCTGGCTAAAACACACTAACCCTTCAGATCATGAACATTTGTATATTTACAATATATTTGTCTTGCGCGGATTTTAATTAAGCGAGTTAAATTTATGTACCTACGACCTAAGAGTAATTATGATTTTGAATTGATTAATTTTACTCCTGGCAACTTTAAAGTAATTAAGTATTAGCAAATCTCATTTAAATACTGTTCATTATCATCAATACACCAAATAATATTAATAAATGAAGCCAAATAATGAAGCCCACGTTCGAAGCCCACGGGCCGGGCTGGGCTTTCTTTTTTTGGCCCATGCAGGACTCTGATTAGGACTTTCCCATTATAAACCCCTTACAATTTCTTCGGCTCACAATTTTATTTTATAACTTTAAGTCGATATTCGGCAGATGAGGAATCTTGGATTGTTAATTATAATCGTTATATTACCCTTTATACTCTACTTTTTCATTGCTAAAACACGTTTACGCAATAAAATCATTAAATATCTGTAAGAATTTCAAATTATTGGGATTTTTCTGGGGACTAATAGGCAATTTTTTATACCAACATTCTCAAATAACGAGGTCATACGATATACCATAAACAAGATCACAGGGTGCAGTCTAGTCATCGTTTCCAAGCAACGGGACCCAGGACCCAAACACAGAATATTCAGAACACAGTGCGAATTCCTTTCTTCCCACTACTCCACTCTTCACAGCTACCTAATTTTCCTTCTGATTGGACGAGACGTTTCTGATGGACAGCCCCCATGGGGCCTTTTCGGAAATGATCGAGCTTAAAGCTTCCGATCTGTCAAACTCAAATCAGTTGATTCCTGGAGTCACTTCTGACAAGTAGTTCTTCTTCGCGACTCGATTCTCTTCTTGTAGATCAGACTTCAACAGATTTCAGGATTTGAGTTAACGGTTCCACCCAATGTCAAGAATAATACAATTTGGGCCCGTGTCTTCTGCGGTGAAGAAATCGCGTTCGTGTCACGGTTTTTATCTCATGTATAGTTATATTCCTAGTTTTGATCATTGAATCTGATAACTATAAGATGTTGAGTTTAAGTGTAAAGTAGAACTAATCGGTTTGAAAATAATAGTTCACCACCCTTATCAGCCTCTCTCCAGACAACCGTGGACCAGCAGCAACAGTTTTGGGAAGTTTATATTTCATTGTAATAAACCTGACTATATCAAAATCTTTACCTCAAGTTCTCCAAAATTCAGCCTTTGTAGAATAATAAAGAGCGTGGGCTATTTCCTAATCTCGATAGGACAGAGATCCATCATAATCCTGCACAACCGCTCGGAAACGGATTTAAAAAGAAATTCTTTAAAGAAATCCCCTCTGCTCTTCTCATTGCTGAGACGCAACATTATTGAATTTGTTATACATGTATCACTAAGTGAACAAAAATGGTTTCGTGGAGATTGGCAGCGGTTGGTCACCTGATTCAAACTAAGCGTCAACATTTCATAGACAAAAAGAGTTTTTTAGTTGAAATAATGTAAGTTTATAAATAATTTGTTGTTATTGGAATGGAAGATTCAAATGTATCCTCTAAGAGATTACATTTTTCTTGTGCATCTCTCCTATTTTTTTATACACTCAACACCAGTGATTTACAGTTAATTACGTTGAAAGAATCACGTTTGCACGTTGAAAAATAGATAAGCAATGCATTTATTAATGCAGTATTTTTAAGCAATCATCAATTGTTATTGGATGACTAAATATGATACCTACAAATCATTGCCGAGTAATTTGTGGCTGATTTCGTAGAAAAAGCTTTTTTTCCATCACAAATACACGATGTGTATAATTATTTATGAAATTTCTTTATAAAACAACAAATTATTTATAAGCTTTTATTAATGTAACTATGAAACTTTTTCTGCCTATAAATTGTTGACATTTATTCTGAATCAAATGATCATTCGCTGCCAATCTCCTTGAAATCATTTTCGTTAATTTATTTGTTTATAACAAATTCAGTACATTTTTAAACGCCTGAAAATATTTTTTGAGAGTTGCTTTACTGATTCCATGTGTTTTGGAATGAATCCAAGTATTTCGTAAAAAACGGTACTCTACAAAAGTCAATTTTTTTTTCTTATTTCCTTATTGAATAAGAAAGTAATAGTAGACTTTGGAAAAAAGAAAGAAATCGGTGGATATATGTGGAATTTAAAAAGCTTTCATTGAAAATAAAGTTCAAACCGAATACAAATTTCCTTCTTCAATTTAATCTGTACACATACGTTTTTTTGCCCCACTGTGTAAGAAAAGGTGTTTGACCGCAGCCCGACTCGTTTCACTGCAGCAGACAAGAGTCCCGCGCGTCAGTGAAACGCTTATGTTCTGGTCAAAAACCAGACTCTCTTCACTATCCGCGCTCGGGGTACTTCAGCAGAGTGGAAAAGCCGCGCCGGCTAGGATCGATTCCAAGTATGTCCTTCGACGTGCTAACATCGAGGACCATTCCAGAGAAGAAGTAAGTCGACATCGGATTAGCAGGATGAGAAACTATAGAAAAAGTAGGCGAGGATGACTGGACAATCACTTCGTCAAGGAAACGCAGGAGACAAACAGGATCAAGTTCGGATGAATCATTTTTGTCCAGTAGAACTAGAAGCGCCAACCCACCAAACAAAAATATTAAAACAGACCCTATTGCGGAAAACTCAAATTCGACCGCTACACTGGGAAAAATTTTCCCAGTTAACGTAATCGTTGGCGAAGCCAAACACTCCTATACAGTCCTTCACAAGACCCTTAAAGCTGCTGTGTACAAACCCATCGTCTATAGCATCGGTTCCGATATTTATTCTTTCCGTGTTTCCTACATTAAAGAATACCGCGCAGTCATAACTAACTTGGACAAGCTAGGCTTCCAAAATTATCTATATAAAAATGTCGGGGCACCCCCTACTAAACTTGTTATACGGAACATCCCCATTTCTTACCTCGAAGACTCAGTTCACGATGAACTCAAGCAAGATGCGTTCACCATTACCACTGTTAGCCGCATGCGTAACAGACAAACTGAAAAAGCCATGCCCATGGTTTTAATTACGGTCCCTAATACACTACAAGCGAAGAAGCTCCTTAAACTCTAGTCTCTGGCCTCTTCAAACATTAAAGTTGAGCCCTATGTCAAACCAAAAGAAACCTCTCAGTGAAGTGCGAAAGATTTTGTCACGTTTTTGACGTGTATCACGCTACCCCACACTGCGTGAAATGTGTGCGCGCGCATCCTAGTTTTAAGTACGAAAAAGATCACCACACACCGACTACTTGCGCTAACTTCGGCGAAGACCAGCCGGCTAACTAGAAAGGCTGCGCAGCGTTTAAAAAGCCACTAGAAAGCCAACTAAGCCAACTAAAAACCCTGATGCCAGACCTGCTAACAATTTGAAGGATGCTATTCCCAGCAGACCCCTTGCGTCACTGATTCCGCCAAGTCATAGCCACCCTCAAGAACAAGTAGCCCCCGAAAGCGTGTAGCTCTCCCTCAATTAATTTATAGAAATTAAATAAATTATATTGTTGGGAGAGCACAATTTCTAAGGCACCAAGGAATGTATGGGAATAAGTACGTAGAGGATAATGTTCTTGATTAAGGGGCCCAGGAAATGATGTTTTTTAGAACTCAAGAAAATTCCTCGTGAAATCAATTTGGTGGTCCTGAAAGGGACCAGTTGGTTTTGTTTGAGGTTGAGCCCTAAAAAGAGCAGTTGAGCTTTAATTTGTTGTTAAGCCCTGAAAAGTACAGGTGACTTCTAGTAGATCTGAAACTACTGCAGCAGTGGGTCTCACTTCCTTCTTCTCTCCTTCCTTGTTCTCGAGGTAGCAGAGAAATATTCCGTTCGTTCGGGCTGCACAATCACAGATCGGACAATGGGTGTCGATCGTGGAGGGCTCACTCAAGCAGATTCAAGTTGACGCTGGAAACAGGTCTCTTCATTTCGAGGCCTGTCGTGTGAAGACGACTCGGTGAATAGATGGTGCGACACCGATCGTTGTGGGTCGAATTCTCGTTCGATGATGCGGGCTGCTGGCGACTGTGTAGTGGCGATACTTCGGCGATCGACAATCTCGTGTGACGCATTACTTGGTTCGCGACGCCGGGCTTCCTTGGCAAGCTCTATGTCCACGCGGGACTACTGCTGAAAGTCACTGACGATAATCGCTTTCTTCTTTTCAGGTATTAACTTTAGTGGTGACGCGTCGATATTCAGAATATCTTCGGATTCGGAAATATCCGAAATGAACACTGAATATTCGGTTTCCAGGGGGGTACGGTTGAAATCGGCCTCCTCTTCAGGGGGATCAAGTGAAACCCTCGAGAGGGGTGGCTGAAGTTCCAAACCTTTGTAAGACTTGGGGGGACTTCCTAAGAGAAAATAGGACGCAAGATCATCGGAAATTGTTATGCTTAGTGTAATGTCGTCATAGTCCGAAGTATTCAATTCATTGTCCGGGAAGTCGTGCAGAATTTCATCACGTGAGGAACTAGGTGCAGTTGGCGTTTGGTACACGTCATCTCTGTCACCGAGAGGCTGGTGATTTCCAAACATGATATAAAAATTATGGCATGCGCAGCGATAAGGGGTAGAAATGGGTTTTTGGATACCAGCGGGAGCTTTAATTAGGCGAGGAAAATCGGATAGCGCTTCATGGCGAGTCGCTTGCGCAAGTTCGGTCTGTTTTTCTTCTGCGTTTGCATTTGCTGGTGACAAGGTCTTTGCCCTTACAGAATAAATCACCATGCAGCATTAAGGTAGTCTTAAAACGCGTGACTAAGACCCAAAATAAACCGAAAGTAAAACACAGACTGAAAATCAGGCTGAAACGCTCAGGGAATACTCGAAAAAAGACACGAATTAGCCACCCATCTAGATATAAAAACAACATTACAATTTGTTTGCTTAGCGAAACTGTACTCCGCGAATACCTACAAGTTAAACTACGCAGTTACAAAATATATATTATAGAAACAACAGCAATAGAATAAAATTTCGCGGAAATCTATATGCGATCGCCTCTCTTTACCAGACCCGATCCCGCGAATTCATTAAAAATGACTACAGGAAAATTTTCAAGCTCGCACCCTTGTTATTGCTGTAGGTGACTTCAACACCAAACATCTAGCTTGGAATAGTAGAATGACGAACAGAATTGGCAAACAACTTTTCGAGTTTTAAATTGACAAGATTCTGCCTGTCCTTGCACCAGATTCGCATACCTTTTTCTCCCATAATACTAAACATAAATCGGACCTCATTGAACCAAACAGATGAAGCCATTACTGACCTCAAATGTATCATAAGCACCGTTATTCACTCTGCAGTCCCTCAGAATATGTTCAACAATTACGATCCACCTCTCAGCCCTGAGATAGAAGACCTCATCAAAACTCGTAATAAACTTCACCAAACTCATCGAAGAACTAAAATTTGTATTCTCAACAGTACAATAAATTATCTTTAAAAAATCGTAGTGAAGCTCAAGAACACAGATGCAGTAATTGGAACACAGTAGTCGGCAAATACGAGCCATCAGATACGCAACACATCACTAAATGTGAAAAAATTGTCTCCGAGTATCTCAAAATTCCAAGTGCCGATAATTTCAGGAAGATTACTAATAAGGAACTAAATAAGCAAATTAAAACTAGGAAAAATGACAAAGCACTCGGCCGTGATTTAATATCAAATTTAGTCCTCGAAAAACTTCCTTTCTTGTGCCTTACTCTCCTTGCCATTATGTTCAATGCTTGTATTCTACTAAGCTGCTGGTCTGATTCTTGGAAAATAGCTCACATCTCAGTGTTCCAGTAAAAGGCGAGGATCCGTATCATCCAAACAGCAACAGGCACATTAGTATTCTTAATGCAAAGAGCAAAATTTTTGAAGAGATAATACTCATTCCCGTAAACTATCACCTCGAGGAAAATAGCATCCTCGAACCGCAACAATACGCTTTTAGAAATGTCACTCTACGCCGCACATGATGCTCAAGCTCACCGAAGCCATCATCTGAAATTTCAATCGATTCAATACTGTAGCTGTTCTCCTCGCCGTAGAGCAAGCTTTTGACTACTGAACAAAGCTCTTGAAATCATTGAGGCATGTGTTAAAGTCTGGAGAGTAAAAACTATTTTAGCAATGTCAAAATCAATTCTTTCCTCAGTCACAAAGCCAGTCATGTCGCGCTTCAGTCCTATTATTAATAGACACTCGAGGTGTGTCAAAAACAATATTGATCACATTCAGATCATTCAAAATAAATTTCTCAGGCTTATCACCAAATCTCCTAGATATACTAAGAGTTCTGTCCCTCACAGATAATTTCAATTACCATTACAGAGTATATCAAAGATACCGCAACTAAATTTTATGAATCTGCATCATCATCAACTTTTGAACATATTTCCTCTCTATGGAAATACGATTACAATCCTCTTCGCAAACACGTGATGCCAAAAGACTTTGTCATGAAATAAGTCATCTGGCCAGGTTTTGAGAGCCGGCGCAGCGTTGAGAATGTCTTGCCGCCGTGCTGACCTGTCACCTCTGACTTGGCCGCTACATTCATTTTTAACCACACTAACATTTTTCCTCTCTTCTTCTTCTCTTTTCTAGCATAAAGTAATCTCCTAGATTTTGTGGTTTTGGTTTGCGTTTTTTTTTCATTTTCCACAGATTTAATTGGTATATGTTATTTATTTGTTTTACAGGAACGCTTTTGATTTTTCATGAAATTTAAAATATTTTCTAATTCAGATTTAAAATCGGTACTGTTCAAATCTGACATTATCCCTTTAGCTGTACTGCAGCATTTGAGTCACGTTCTTTCAAGACTGAGGGTTCTGGATTATACTCATAGTTGCCCCCACAAATAATCTCTTCAAATTCTAAACATTTAAGTAACTCGTTCGTTCCGATGGGTTTGGATAATAGACAGAGGGACAAAAGATACAGCTTTGCTTATCGTCATCTGACGATCATATCGGTACCTGAGTAGAATGTGATGTTGCCAGAGTTTATAGTTACCACTTTTGCCAGAATTTGCCTTCTGGCAATTTCAAATGGACACAATGTTCAAGGACTGCTTGTACCTAGACTCTCCAGCGATAGGATGAATCAGTGCGATTCTTACCTTCGACGCGTACAGATCGATCAAGTAGTAAGCAATTAAGCTTTCGGTTCTTTGCAATTATAGTTCAGTGGCGTTATTATGATGTGATAGAGTGATAAAAATGGATTTAATTATTGAAAAAAAACAGTTGGTTGTTAATATCATTCAAAATGGAGCTTCGAGAAGATTTATATTTGGCTGGAAGTTGCATCAATCAAATTGCTGGTCATAAGCTGCCATCTAACAGACAAGTTTTAGGTGTCTTGTTTTTTAATACTCGAAAAATGCAAAAAATAACTCCGAGAAAGTGCTCGTTTGGAAATTGAGGAAACCCTAATATTTTGGCGAAGAGCAGGAAGTTGAAAAGGAAGATCGACTTGAAAAAACATTGGAAAGTGAACTATTAAGGAAAGAACTGTCTCTCCAAGATATGGCACAAATAGGTAAGAACTTATAATAATACAAATTATATAAATAAGAGATTTGTTTTCTTTCATTTTATTTCATTTTTTATTTTTGATATATTAGCATAATGATCCATAGTATGAAATTATTCAATATTTATTTTATTTCTTCAAGCTGAACTGTCTTTGTCCTGAAATACTTGTGGCCTTTGAATTACATGCGTCTAAACTGAAATAGATTTATGTATTAATCTAAGTACCTTCATTTCAGATGAGCTTGCTAAACTTTTATCTTCTTCAAGTAGAAGTGGAGGAGGAAATGCATCAATAGAAACGGCAGTCACGCAGGAAGCTCTAGGGGGTCCATCTGATCCAAAAAGGAGAGCGAGAGAGTTGATTATTACTTCAAAACTGGCCTCAGCATTGGACAAATGTAAGTGAAAGAAATGCAGTGCATATTTTAATGGCAACTGATGAAGCACTAGGTCAAAATACCAAAGATCTTGTTATAAATCGATCACCGATTCGGCGAAGTCGTCAACTTCTGCGTGAAAAGTGAGCGAAACAAATCCGAGCTGAATTTCTAGTTCCCGAATTCGAAGCGTGCATTGTACACTGAAATCGAAAGCTGCTTTCCGACTGAACGGGAAATGAAAATGTTGATAGATCACCCATTATAGTGAAAAGCCATGGGGCCATAAAACTTCTTGGCGTTCAAAAACTATCTTCTGGAACAGGACTAAATCAAGCCAATGCTGTATATGAATCACTTAAAGAATTGACCCGGACAGACAATGTTATAGGTCTTTGTTGTGATTCAACTGCATCAAGTACAATGCGACTGAATGTGATTGGCTTTTGCTGGTACAAAATTTAAAAAAAAGATTCATTGTATTTGATTTGCAGGCACCATGTTCATTCATGAATTTTTAGAATGCATGGCCCAAAATTGATATCATGAATTACAAGTCTGAAATAAAAGATAAAACAGTTGAAAGAGCATTGGAAGATGCTTCAGCAAGTATGACGGATTTTGCAATGAAGTGTTTGAAAAACCCTCAATGTGGGGAAGATTATAGAGAATTACTCGAGATGATTGAATCTTCTGATACCTCCGATGAAGGAAAAAGTGTTCGAGCGATTTGGTATATCAATGTCATTTTTGCACATGCTTCCAGTGGAATTAAAAACCAACGAGGAATACCAAAAAGAACTGCAAAAGCTAAAATACCTGAAACTCGTAAATAATACTGCAGAAAGAAGTGTCAAATTACTGACTGATTACAATCCAGTAATTACAAGGAATGGAGAAGAACAGAAGCAGTATTTGTTGCAAGTTGTGACTATCGCCTTCGATTTCAAGGTGCTAAGAAGAAAACACTGGCGATGAAAGAATAAACATTAACGCTCGATTTCCACCGGTCCTCAGAATGAAAAAAAAGGGTAAGAACGCATTTTCTCCTCCCTATCGATAAAAAAAACTTAAAATCAGTACAATAAAATAATTTTTACGAACAATATTAATTTGACAATAAAAAAATATAAATTTAAACATTTAAGGGTATCCTTAGAAAACAAAGTAGTACCTAAAAATATTTCAATCTTTCGAAAAATGGCAAAAGTAAAATATTTGAACAAAACCAAATTGTTTGAACAATTGAAATTTGTTTAAACATTTATGACAACAAACAACAAATTAGTACTTAAAAATATTAAAATCTGTCGAAAATTTGGTGAGATAACATGTTTCACCTGCTTTTTTTAGGTAAACTATATACTTGAACAAACATGTATTATTTAAATAATTTAAAAATTATTTAAACAAATTATTTTATTGTTGTCATTAATTAAAAAAACTCATAACGTCTAGAAAATACGTTCATTTCGCGACTATCCTGGAAAAACAAATGTTTAAAAAATTGAAGATTAGTTAACAGATGACTAGGTATTCTTAAATTTCTGATGAATGAGTATTTATGAATAAGAACTTTCAAAAAGCTTTAATAATCCGCAATATTACGTAAAATTCAAATTTGTCACTTATTTGGTTTTCTTTGGGGACCCATAAGAGTGGCTTGAAGTCATTTACCCTCAAAATTCATGATTGATTCTTATTCTCTGACGAATCCGAAAGAATTGACTGAAATCCGGAACTACTTGTAACATGTCATCGCATTTAAATATTAGATTTACAAATAGCTGAATTTTTTCTATGTTAAATCAATGAGAAACTTTATGGTCTTTGCGTAACCCCTCAATATTTGCCGATTTCGCTTAAATTTCGAGATTATTTTCTTGGGTATTCGAACAAAACTGGGTGGTGGGGAGGGGTGAAAGCAGAGAAATTCTAAAAAAATTCAACGAAGTATTAATAAGAACCACCTGACCCCTAGATATACCAAGTATTCTGTCATTCACAGAGAATTTCAATTACCATATATTTCAGAGTATATCAGAGAAACCACCACTAAATTTTATGAATCTGCATCATTATCACGTTTTAAACATATTTCGTCTGCAGGGAGAGATGATTATGATCCTCTCCGCAAACACGCGATGCCAAAAGACTTTCACATGAAATAAGTCACCCAGGTCAGAGCCTGCATTTCTTGGCCAATTTCGCTACTTTTTTTATTGGAGATAATTAAGTTTTGAAGAACTTTTCTAAGCTGACTTTTCAAAATATATTTCTTTATTTGTTATTCAAGTTGCAAATGCGAAAAACCATCATTTTTATATTTGTGCTACCTGCTTTGCTTCATTTAATGATATTTTCTCAAAAAGGTATGGAATTAGTCAATATACATTCACTGAACAGATTGTCATATTGTGGATTAAGTTCCTTCACTTCTTCAGTTGTTATAAACAAATTGATGAACATTATTAATTTTCGTTGTCTTTTGAATCCTGGAAGCATTTTTCATCTCGATCTTCTTGTCGCATCATGCGAAATTAATGTCTCATTACAACTAAACACTTAAAGATTACATTTTTGGTATTATAAACAATTATCATAAACGAATTCATTAAATAAGCGCCTTTGGATATAAAAAATTCGTTTTTCCAGCGCAAGTGTTTGACACTTGAGAATAATATTATATATTATATATTGATACTCAACCACATTTTTAATTGTTGTAAGCAATTATGATACACAAATACATCAAACAAGCGCTTTTAGATGCAGAAGATGCTTTTTCTTCAGCAAAATTGTTTAATTTAGCCTAAAAAATAATACGTAAACAATTCTGATTAAAAAATTCATTAGACAGACGCTTTGAGATACAGAATTCGTGTTTCCAGCGCAATCATTTACTTTACGCTCAAGAATAATATTTCAACAGGAGATATTGATACTCACCAACATTTTACATTGTCATAAACAATTATGATGAACAAATTCATTACATAGGCTCTTTTGGGTACAGAAAATGCGTTTTTTTCTCAGAATCGCTTAATTTACCCTCATTTATAGTATTTTATTGGGATATATTGACGCTCAACATTCCTAATTGTTGTAAACAATTCTAATAAACAAATTCATGAAACAGGCGCTTTCAGGTGCAGAATATGTGTCTTTAGCAGAATCGTTTATTTTACGCTTAAGAATAATACCATATTTCAACAGGATATACTGACACTCAACTACATTTTCAATTGTTATAAACAATGATTATATTTATTATTTTCGCGGGTAAAATAAACGGTTTCGCTGAAAGAAAAGGAATTTTATATATTCAAAAGCGCTTATTTTAACCATTTTTTTCCATGTTTTTTGTTTATAACAATGGCAAATGTTGTCCAAGTATTCTTCTTGAGCGTAAAATAAACGATTCTGTTAAAAAATGTATTTTATATATTTAAAAGCACCGATTCAATGAATTTGTTTATCAGAATCGTTTCTAATGATAAAAAATATTGTTAAGTATCAATAATTCTCGTTGAAATATTATACTTCAGGGTAACATAAACTAATCTGCTAAAGAAACGCATTTTCTGTATTTGAAAGCACCTATTTAATGAATTTGTTTATCAGAATTGCTTATAACTATTGAAAATGTTGTTAAGTGTCAATATATCCCCTTAAAATGTTATTTTTGTGGGCGAAGTAAACTATTCTGCTAAAAAACGCATTTTCTATATCTAAAAGCGCCTATTTAATGAATTTGTTTATTCTAATCGTTTATAACAATTAAATATGTTTTTGAGTGTCGATACATGCCGTTCAAATACTACTCTCATGTGTTAAATAAATGAGTGTGCTAGAAAAATGAATTTTCTATATTCAAAAGTGCTTGTTTAATGAATTTTTTTATGATAATAGCTTACAACAGTCAAAAAAGTGATCTTCCAGTATTTAATTGTAATGAGACATTAGTTTCACATGATTCCAGCCTTCAATTTTCGGCCACACTAACCCCTTTCCACTCTTCTACTTCATTTTTTTAATACAAAATAAGCTCTCAGATCTTGTGGTTTTTTCCGCTTGCGGGCTTTTTTACACATACATAAACGTCACTTTAACTTTCTATCAAGTCATATTTATCTCAGATTGTGTATCTATGCCGAAAGGGCAAAGCGCAAAAACTTCTTTCAGTCCGATCATTCTTTGGGAAGATCACCAATCGTAGGTGCCCACTCATGTGCATTAGATCTCACAAGAGGGGGCGATGATTGGGGCGCCCTCATCCTAAGCCCCCCTTTTTTGCGACGGCTAGGCACTAAAGAAATATACTTCCGATCATTTTTGCAAGCATGCGTTGCCAAAAGAATTTCTAATGAAACAAGTCTGCCCTGGCGGGGTAGGGGCGTCGTCAAGACATATCTTAGTGGCTTCCCAACCTTGCACCTCTGACTGGGCCGCAGTTTTCCCTTTCGACCTCATTTAACCTATTTCTCTTTTCCCCTTTACACTCATAACATAAAATAACTTCTCAGATCTTGTGATTTTTTCCCAGCTACAGACTTTTTCCACACTAAATCGATCTTATTTATTTTTAAAATTAAAGGGCCTATTCACATCGCAGCAATTTCTGCTACCGTAGCAAAAACTAAATTATATTTTTCTATATTCATTGATGTTCATAAATCTCGAAATAAATAGATGTTTGTTTATTTCATGCTGTTCTATTAGCAAACTTTTCGACAATGGCGCAGGTTGGTGCTCGACTGGTCGTGACTGGCTGTATGTTAACTCGGTGTCTCATGTAGTGCAATATCAGAAGATTAATTGAAGCACTAAAGACGTTACTAAATTAATTTCACGTTATAAATATAGAAAAAGGTATGAAGTTTTAGTTTACTATAACTTCTGGGTGCAATTCCGAAAAGTACTTACCTCCGATTGATTTAAAACTGAGTAAACCCATGTATTTTGACTCAGAACCCCCAAGAACGGTTATTTTTTTATCTTTTCACTCTATTTCGATAAATATTGGTTCGAGAGGAAAAAATCTTGAATAAATGTTGTAGCCCTCGAAAAATACGTCTTTCATGTTATACAAATGTATCGCCTAAATCCATCATTTTTCGAGAAAAATGGGATAATGTTCCAACAAGGACAATTTGTCAAAACTCCTTTAGTTTCGGTATTGCTTACTTACGTACTTCGCCAAGGGAAGGTTGGAATTTTGAAGGTTAAAGTTTTTGTAATCGGCGAGTCAAAATACATGGGTATACGCAGTTTCAAATTAATCGAAGGTAAGTACTTTCGGAACTTTATCCTAACTTTTTTGAATTTTTGCCCATTAGACAAGTTTATTTTAAATTTAAACTATGACATAACCTTTTGACAAGTTATGTACAAAAACTGAAGTTTTTACATTGAGCTTTAAAAAAATGGCTGCACATTTCTGTCTGCTCATCGGTGAAATACGTTACAGATATTCATATTTCAGTGATTCCCACCAAAAATAGCGGTCCCGAACTGCCACGCTTCAAGAATAATGTCTAATTTTGAAGCCCTTAAGATTAAACCTATTCAAATTAGTTTTTATTTTTAATGTTTTGAATTCATGAGGGTTATACTTTGACTGCTTTAATTTGAAGTTTAGTTTTATATACTTCAATCAAAAAAGCTCAGTTTTACTAACTTTATTTTTAAAGTTTTAATGATGAGGAAAAATTTGTGTAAACCGGAATAAACGTGGGAAATGACTGGGACTTTTTTTCTTGCATGTTTATGGCCAGCCTGTTACTCTCTGGAATAAAAAATCGAAATTTAATGATGATGATGAATACAACACGTTTCGGTGTTGGAATTTTTCTTCAAATATACAAACGATAGTAATATGCGACTCGAGTATTGGTAAATTAGTATTTCTCGTTGATGTTGATGCATGCGCTGATGTTCATGTACGTCCAAATTCATAAATTTTCTTGGTTGAATCAGTGACGTTTATTTCAATTGCATATCAATTCCGGCGTTGATTAATTATTATTGTCCGTCAGTGATACTGACGTTCAATCGTGGACCATTTTAGCCCAATATTTCATAGCCATGTTGGTATCTAGCACAAAGAAGTTGAGTAAGGCAAATCAATACTTGTCTTGCTAACGATGACAGTTTTATTATAATATTTACAAATATTGTTTAAAACTTCTCTTCATAAACTTGATATGTAAATATTCAAATTTTTCAACTTTAAAAAAAGTGGGCGTCCCCTCAAATGAAATTAAAATTGAAAAATAATGGATATCTTTCAAGACTCGAC
>JAUMHM010000016.1:1704911-1717029 GCA_032362435.1 Melikaiella ostensackeni
GGAAAAATAAATTGCCACTTTTCCAAAATTTTCGTTTTTCTTTTGTAGGCTAAGTATTTATTGAATGACCCTCGTAATGCACCTGAAAAAAGTGCAAAAAGTGACTGATTTAAGCTAAAAAGTGACAAAAATGACTAATTCTGAACACAGAAAGTCACCTAAGGTGACTACTGTACACACAAAAAATTAGGCGAAATACTATTGCTGAGTTCGGACTTGAATACCAAGGTAATAATTGCTATAATAAATTTTGCAAGTATGTTCATACAAATTGTATAAATAATTTTATTAGAAGCTAAAAGAGGGTTATTTCATTTTGTTTCGCCGAAGTCGGTTGCACACTAATTTTTAAAAATTTGGATACTTACTAATTAATACTCAATGTTTTTTGGACTGATTTATCACATTTTAATAAATTACTTCATTCTAATTTAGAAATCCAATTCACAAAATGCAAAGGCACAGAAAAATGTCACATTTGTGTACATTATAGAATAGAGAAAATCTCAAATTCTACAATGCAAAATTGAATTGAATCAAATGAAATGTATTCAGCAGTCTTTAAACTACAAAAGTAACTTTATTGTGGAATAATGAACGAAAATTGTGTTTTAACGACAACTAAAATATAAACATTTTCCAGCACTTTCATAACCTGTTGAAAAACGTTATTTCTAGTTTATAAAAATAAAAATTTATCTCGTAAGTTCGGAAACTTACGAGGTAATTTTTAATTTAAAAAACTACAGCAGCTCTCTACAGCAACTACTACAGCTCTGAACACAACGATTTTAATAAGGCTATGAAAGTGCAGAAAAATAGTTACGTTTTAGTTGTTGTTAAAACACAATTTTCGTTCATTGTTTCAAAATAAAGTTACCTTTGCAAAGTTGATAAAAGTATAAATAATGTAGAATACGTCCGATTTCATACAATTCAATTTGACATTGAAGAATTTGAGTTCTTCTCTATTCTATAATGCACATAATTAATGTGACATTATTCTGTACATTTGCATTGTTAAAAAAAGATATATAAACGAAAATAAAGTAATTTTATACATTTTTGTGATACATGAGTTCAAAAAACAATGAGTATTGTTATAGTTAAGTATCATTTCTTTCAATTGTGCCGCAACAGCACTAAATCTGAAGGTATCGTTTTTGCTGCAACGGTATTCAATTGATACGAAAATCTGGATCAATATAAAGAAACAAAAGACTGTTACATTCTTGGATGATTTTGTCGCAGATCCAATTTATACCTTCAGATGTAGTGTGATGCTTTACATGAGAAAGTAGAAAACCAAAAATCATCAATTGAAATAATTTAAATTTTAACATTGAATAGCATTCTCACAATATAGATTACTATACAGATTGCATACATAAATTACTTAGATTTTCTTTTTTCTTTCAAGAAAAATTTAAAATGAGATGGAGAAATGTGACTAAAGTGACTTGAAAAAGACGTGACTAAAAGTGACTAAAACAAATGTGTGGCAGTCCCGAATTAGGAGTAGAATAGTAGAGATACGATTGAGGTAAAGCTGCGTGAAAGGACTAACTAGACAAAAAAAAAGTTGAGGGGCCGCCAACGAAAAGGGCTTATAGCCGAAATCGCACGTATAACTATTGACCGTCAGGCTGTTTTCGAAATATATCTAGAATAATAGTTACGAATATGAAACTTCCCAGAAAACTTCTTTGACTCGTGAGGAACAACGTTTCAGCTTTGAGTTTCTTCAATAAACTATTTTGAAAAACTTCCCTGATGATCTCTTTTTACATCCGGGATTTTGAGAAAATATTTTTTAAAAATTCAATATACGCCCTTGGAATATTTTTCGAGCATTTTAAACATTCTGTCAGTCACGGGATATGTTGAAGAATGTTACAAAAAAATTTCAGACAAAGATATTCAAACGTACCAAAGATACGGCGAGTTAATCTCAAAAAAATTGATTAAAATGTTTGTAGAAAAAAATTACATATTTCTTTAATATCTTAAAAACTGAAATTACTACAAAATGCATTTATTTATGAAAAAGATGCGCCATGAAATTCTCTACAAGTCAATAGTTATACCCGCGATTTCGACTATAAGCCCTTTTCGTTGGCGGCCTCTCAATTTTGTAAAGAAAAGAACAAAGAAATAAAAATATTGTTAAATTTAGGGTTAGATCTACCATTGAGTCGAGACATAGAATAAATAGATAGCAGCGACGAGGTAAGAAAAAGTTTGTATAGAAAAAGTTTCGTTTAAACCTACGTTCAGCAAAAGGAAGTTAGAAATCATCTAGCAGAAAACAGGACACAGGAGAACCCGAGGTGAAAGAATTGGACCGAACATCAACGGAAACCATAGAAGAAGGATACGTGGCAAGTAGATCGTAAGTAAAAGTGACTAGCGCGACTGGCAACACGTGAGAACTCATCAAGAAAAACTTCGATGAGCTGGAGGCAAGGATCAAGAGATTGAATGAAGAAGACAGGGAATGCCGAGAAGGAGCGGATATGGAGAAGTAGAGAGTCCTACGAGAAAAACTCAAACAAATGGAAACAGAACTAGTGCGTTCCTTGGATGTTACGACTGGTGCCACACGCGCCTTAAGAGAGAAGAGTCAGAGAATGGACACCCAACTCAACAGATTAGAAACACAACAAGTAAGGATGCTGGAGAGATTTAACACGGACAATGGAAGGAGAGAAGAAGCTGGAGCAACAACAAGCCGCAATCCAAGCATCAAATATATTCTTCCAGAGTTTGAAGGGGGTACCAGTCCAATAAGGTACATGAACTTAATCAGGCAATACTGGAAAACATTGGAACCGAAAGGTTGCGACACTCACTACCTGACTGAGAAATCTCTAGGCGGCTCACCTAGAGATTGGTGGCAAATTGTAAGAAATGACGTAAACAACTTCGAAAATTTCATACAAAAATTCACAAGAAGGTATTGAAATGAACAGGTTACGCATGCAATTAGGAGTCAGCTAGAATTTGGATGTAATCAACAAGACAAGGCAAGACATTATAATGATGAGATCAAATATGCCATCATTGGACATGGAATCTCGCAGATGGATCAACTTATAGAGCTGCTGGAGAATTTTAACAACATAGGTTCCGTCAATTCTGAGAAAAATGAAGGTAGGGATTGGAGAGCCAAAAGAGCCGAAGAGCAATATCGAAAGAGCTCTACGCCGTCGCACACCACTTGGCGAGCGCATCCAGGAGCGAATCAGACAAACCGGGTAGAATCAACGTCCCAACCATCACCGACTGAGCAACGTAATACCTGGAATGGCCAAGGAAGTCGAAGGGAGACATCTCAGGGGCAGAACAGACACTCAAATTTAGGGAGGCAGACACAAGAGAATAATAACCGAAAAAGGAATAAACCGCAATCCACCTACCGTGTTAGAAACTTAAAGGTCGAGAAAGAAACACGCCCGAAGACCATAAGGGAAGACAAATGAACCATCGCTGGAAATGGGAAACGAGGAGTCACCACGCCTATAGAGGGCCTCGACGAAAATGGTTTAGACACTGCACCAGAGATCACTATCTACACGAATGTACTGTAAAACCCACGAGAAGAACTGATGGAGGAAGAATCGAAGCAAGGAACGAACAGACGTTCAAAATATTACGTAGCAAACCTCATGATAGGTGGAGTTTTAACTACAGCTCTGATCGACACGGGAGCAGAAGTCACGTGTCTATCTGAAGAGTTTGTAAACAAGAATCAGGCAAGTTTGAAGAAATACCCCACGCTTCCAATAAACGGAGTGACAGTTAAAGGACCATTTGGAGTAAAGTCGCACGACTGAATAAACAGGTATATGTGGATTTACAACTATCTACATGTCTCATACAAATTGTCTTCATGGTCAAACCAACGTCATCAAGACCCTACATAATTGGCGTAGACGTGTTGGATCAACTGAGAAGCAAGATACGCCTCGATACTAAAACTATAGTTTTTTCTTATTTAAAAGGTAAACCATCTATCAAAATTATTAAGGAAGAACTATTCACGCAGTCAGAGGAGGACAGATTAATAGTAAACGAAATGTCAAGAGCCAAGGAGGTAGTGGAAATATGCTACGAACAAATCACCGAAAAAGTTGATAAAAGCTCGATAGAAAGATTTGAAGGGAAGGAGAAGCTTAAAGATATTTCGTGGAAACACAGAGCTGTGTTTGAGCACAACCCGGCAGATTAGCATCTTATAAGCGTATTCTGAGAGTCAAAAACGATCATTCATATGTAGGTCGTAGCTACCCAATACCAACGGGCTATCGAGAGGAAGTTGATAACGAAATACAAATAATGCTCGACATGGGGATAATTCGGAGGTCTAGCAGTCCGTATATCAACCCTGTAGAACCAGTGAAGAAAAAAGACCGGATGGTAAAGTTGTGCCTGGACGCTAGAAAACTGAACGGGATTTTTTTAGAAGATTGAGAATGCCCAGAGCCCGCTGACATTTTATTTCAGCGATGCAAAGGCACAAAAAACATGTCAGGTATTGATATGACCAGCAGTTTCTGGCAAGTGCCACTGCACCCAGAGAGTGCCACTGCACCCGAAGCAATATACAGCTTTTCAACATTGCGGCAAAAGCTATGAGTTCAACGTCGTACCCCTTGGGCTGAAAACAAGTACAGCTGCGCTAGTACGACGATTAGACCAGGCTTTGCAAGGAATAGGGGATCACATCATATCTTTCTTCCAAATCGACATAACAGCATTTAGAACACTTAAGATGCGCTTCTCGGACGATTAGAAAAATGTGACCTTTTTTTAAACCTCAATTAGTCACATTTCTACAAAGAAGAAACAAAAGTTCTGGGGTAGATTCTAAGCACAGAAGAAATTAAACCAGACCCTGAAAAAATACAAGGAATTCAGGAATTCCCCCCACCGAAAAATGTCAAACAACATCAAGGTTTCCTAGTATTGGTGAACTTTTATTTCAAATTCAGCAATAGACATGCAGTGAAAACTGCACCATTTCTGAAACTGATAAAAAAAACGAGTACCGGGGAGATGGGATAATGAAATGTAACACTCGCTAGCAGAACGCTGAAAGAACCTGAGTTAGTTTATTTCACGACAGAGAAGGAGCTCCTGGCAATTGTGTGGGCCATACAGAAATTCAGAACTTATCCACAAGGGGCCCGCATAATTAACCGCACGGATCACATAACTTTGACCTTTTTAAGAACCTGCGAATTCGCCAATGCACGACTGACATCATGAGCGATATACTCAGCAGACAGCATCCAGAAAAAGACTGGAAAAAGGAAAAGGGCGCAACGGAAATTATCATCAACGAATTGAAATATGAATGCTCTACAGAGCTGAAAAATAAATTATTGAACCTCTGTCGCATTAATATTATTTTACCTATTGCGCGATTCGCATCTTATCCACTGACATTTTTTTTAATAATCGTTTTTTTCTCGTACTCTAAATTATGTACAGTTTTATTCACTGGCCAATTGCGCGCGTATTTTCATACTGATCATATCTGCTCGCATTTGAAAAATGTTCATTTTGCAATATTGTTGTTTTTAATTTGACTAATCTGAATTTTATAGAATATACCTCATTGGCTTTATAACTTAATTTCACTTCTTCGTATTTAATCATTATCTTTCATGGATCTTCCTGCCTTGGCATTATTTATTTAAATAATTTCTAGCGCAATCGATTTTCATATTGAATTATTGAAATAAAATCCCTTTCTAATAAAAATTAAAAAAAAATTAATGTAAAAAAACACATTGTTACAGTTTTTAGCATAAAAAAAGGGAATATAGACAAAAAACTAGGAGACTTTGACAATCCTGTATATTATAATTTTGAGAAAAATACACAAATAAAATGTACACTCTTTGATAAAACATCGATATTTGGATGCTCTGGGTGTGCAAAAGCATTTCGGCTTTCTACAAAAATGTGACTGACTATATAAGGGTGGTTTATCCCTTTTGGGGTAGGATATAATTTTTGCCGTGAATTGCAGCTCGATCTTCATGAATTTACGACTTTATTAACATAATATAATTTTAGTTCACGTTTTTTTAGAATCAAATATAATTTTTGTTGGAACTTTTTTCTTTGGATTATATGCGTATTTTGCATATTAGTGGCAGATTACCCCGTAATAAAGGTGGCGGATGGTAAGAGCGTCATACATTCGACAAATTTTGAATAGAATAAAATGAAATAAAATTCTCTCAATGCTGGTACACCTTTACACTTTTTCATAACAAACCAGACGACCGGTACTACAGGCGTGTTTCCACTTTTGGGGTAGGTTGTCATTTCAGTGGTAATTTATATTTAATTTCAAGTGTTCGTGAAATAGGTTTTGCATGATTTTTTTCTGCATTTGTTGAAACATTATGCGCCTTTGAAATTTGTTTATTACAAGATAGACGTAACAGATTTTTGTGATGGATCATGAATTGTAAATTAGCGAATAAACATGTACTAATAAGGGAACCTTTGTAAGAATCAAAGTATGCTATACAACTTCCTTCCCGAAGTAAATTGATCTGCGGGTTTATCCACAGGAACCTGTGCAGGATCCTTTACAAGTTTGTTCAGAGGACCCTATTCAACAGGCCTGCCCAGCGAGGGAATATTTGCTCAAACTTCAGATGTGCATTTCCACGACCGCTGCTCTCTGCTCACTCAAAGGAGCTTGGGTGGTGGTCAATCTCATGAAGCAGAATTGGAAGTGGAGTGTGGAGGTCATGGAGAATGGACTACAGGAGCCCAAAGTCCTGTATATTGATTTCAAGACACACGAGCAGATCTTAACAGAACATTTTTTCCCTAAGGTAATTATTATTTAATATATGGCCCAATTATTTCTTAAATAATGTAATAATTGTTCAATTTCATTCAATTACATTTGAGGTTATTTAATATTGTGCTCACACGTTGGCGGCCATATTGCTATACATTTCGAACAATAGCACCACGCTCGAGAAGTTTGGGCGTGTACCTCATTTAAAAACGTGCTCGTTTTTCGTTACACTACTTTGGGCTCCTTTCCACGGTGGAGGCGGAAAACTCACATCTGGCATTTGAGCAGTTTCGAGAAAAATTCCTGGAATTTCCCCTCGATGGGCAGGCCTGCTGTAAAGGATCCGGTCTGTTGACGATTTTACTCTTTCGCTAGTATGCTGCACCTTCAAATGAATGAAAGAAGGGAAAATACGTAGCTATAAGCGTCATAATTTCTCGTGATAGCTTGCTGTACGGGATCCTGCACAGGTCCCTGCACAAAAACACGCATGTCCATGCACTTCGTGAAGGAAGCTGTACAAGATATTTTGATCTTTCCAAAGACTCCTTTATTGGTTCAAGTTTACTCCAATATAATTTTAGTTAATTAATTTGAATTACACGAGACCGTTAATGTATGACAATAATGAAAATGTGACGATGTGTGATCAACTGAAAACTGAAAAATCATTTTTTACAGAAACTATTCATTCTACAAGAAAAGTGTAATGGGGTTTTCCTTCGAAAATTTGTTAAAAAAATTACTCATGAAAGCATCGCCCCCCTCTACCACCCAGAAAGTGAAAGTTAGTTGATACCACTTCTCAAATGATAAGCAACGTCTCCTGCACATGCCTACGATGATTTATCTGATAATTACGAAATGCATAATTGAAACACTTGTCTACCGGACTACGATCGTGTGTGTAATTGTGTAAAAAATAAAGACAGATTAAGTGTAATATAATCATAAAATAAAGAATCATTTTTTTTGCGCTGGCAAACTGCTCCGTTTTTTCCAGAACTATTACAGGGAATTCATAACCTGCACTCCAAAAGATATTATATCGCTTCGGTTTTAAATACTAGTGAAATTTTCGGTACATTTTAATCAAATAGTTCATCACGTCGTGCAACCAGACTTTTTTCACTTTCAGTAAACCGTCTTTCAGCCTCTCGCTACTCTTGAACTAATTCCATGAAATTTTAAAAACTTTTTTCCGTGCAGAAGTGTTATGAAAAAAGTACAAAAAAAAGCACCCCATAGAGTTCCACGTGGGTTGTTTCGAAATATCACCAGAATTTTAAAGCGGAATCCCATGTAATTTCATGAATTCACGTAGGTTTACACGTGTATTTCAACGAGAACATTTTAAGCTGAGTAAATCTATTTCACGTATATGCAAATTACTTTCATTTCATTGCAGTGAAGAGGCATACAGCATGAAGAATAGATAAGATAGTAAGAATCCTTCGTCATAATAACGACTGGGAATGTGTTAAAGATGCACAAAGAGAAGGAGAACAAGGAGAGGTCATGAAAACTTCTAGACTAAAGAGTTTTATCACGTAATGAAAAATCAAAAAATTTACTCCAAAAATAGCATGCGACGTTTCGAAATCTGGATAGGTTTGCTCATCAGATTAATAAATATAAAAAGTGTAATCTTATTATTTTCAATATAAGTAAACTTAAAAATAATAAAATTAAATTAGCTGAATGCTCACCATTATATTATAACAACGTAGGTTGAGAACGTTGAAGGTATATAAAAAATAGAAAAACGCGTTGTGATCTATCAGTTTCATTTTATCAAATTTTTAATATTGTTAAAATTAATGATTACATAATCAGCCATGAAGGCAGCAATTGCAATCCTTGAAGATTACTTCTAGTATAAGTAAGAAGGCAGCATCTGCAAAAAAATCGGGGGTAGTTAAAGGATCTAAAAAGTTAACGCCTGAATTCGAGGCCAACATCTACACAAGAAGGAAGCATTTGCTGCCTTCCTACGTGGTAGCCGTCGAGTCTCCGGCATCGATTTGAAAGTAAAAAGGCAGCAAACCCAATGTGAACCGATTGTAATTTCACTTATATCCTTCTTATATAAAAACGCTTCGGAACTTCAGCCGCACCACATAATATATTAAATAACAATTTTTGTTAATTCTTTTTACATAAATGGGTAGATCGCTCAAATTACCAGGATGAAGTATAAGGAAACATATCTAATGCATTCGAAACTGTCAGGGCTCTCCGGAATAGATAGTGCAGTCGCGAAGTTGAATGAATCACGCGACTCGGATTTCAAGCGCCCTCTATTTTCGATATTTTCGCACATAACCTAAAGTTTTGTTTATAAGATTGGCGTCGATTTTCTCTGTTCGCTGATTTTGAAATGACTATCTTTCTATTTAGAACAGCAGATTAAGAGTGAAATCGAGATCGAAATATCTAGCAGTGTAACGTTAAAAACACAGAGAAGGAATCCCGCTTAGAGTGGAAGGGGGTCAAAATAACCGAGAAAATGTTATGTTATAAATGGCAGAAAATATAGATGAAAATTATCAGACACAGTTAGAAAAATGCGGAACAAAAATGTCAAGTTACACGTCATTTACCTAAAGTGATGAGGTATTCCCTGCCGGACTAACTCCTTGATAACATCTTTTCTCTTTTTCCATTGATTGTCCCAATCTGCCACAATATTTCCCCACAGGGTCCAAACATTCTCGTCCCCATCGCCAGGGCAAGGGCGCTGGGTTGTTGCATCGCCACCACCGCTACATCCCGAAGTTAATGATATCTGCGATGTATCAGAACTTTTCCTACTATGATTACTTTGTAATGAATTTAACGATTTGGCATCGGATTCGATCAGCCTGAAATTATTCATAAAGAATTATTATTACAGGTGATGATTACATAGAATTTTCAATTGTACATACATATTGTTTATATTTCGCATAATTAAAAAGGTTATTCGAAAATATAATAACAAGATTCTAAATTTCGTTAAAGGCCACGTGGTTTTAAAAATTCAAAGGATAGGAATTTTTAGTGCGTTGGGTTTTAAGAATAAAAAGTTTCACATTTTAAAGATAATATTGTACTTATATTGCACTTGGTTACATAAAACAATTATACAATTTTAGTAAAGAAGTGATCGCGAATCATGCCAATATTTGAGTATTTCAAAAAATAATATAGAGTACATGTGTGCAAGTCGCTTGAGCCATGTGAACAGAGTAGTACCAGTTCAGATGACTAGCGTCGAAGATAAAAAGGCTATCAAATCAATACTCAACCCACTACTCGGTCCACCTGGGTTGTTGACTCAATAAGGAAAAATATTCAAAATTAAATTGGAAATTTATGCAAATCCGAACATTGTGTACATGTGTGCAAGTCGCCTAACCCATGCGAACAGAACAGTAACAGTTAAGATCGCTAGCGTCGAAGATGAAAATGCTATCAAATCGATACTCAACCCACTACTCGGTCCACCTGGGTTGTTAAGTGTCGATAAGGAAAAACATCCAAAATTAAATTGAAAATTTATGCAAATCGAACATTGTGTACATGCGTGCAAACAGCATGATGTACAAAAAAATATAAAATAAAATAAATAGAGTTTTAGTAGAGCATATGAAGTTTTTACAATTTTAGAGGTTACGAAGATTAAGCTACGACATTTTAAAATTTAAAATAAGAATGCAAGATAGACTAGTCTGAAACAAAAAATCCTCAACCCGAACAACTTGAAACATTAAGGTTGACGTGAACTAGCTGCCTTCAGCTCGACTTGTCAGATAGACGATCGTCATTTCCTTTACAATTTCCCAAAGCTTCAGCGAAAAATACTTATTATTGTGAAGAAAACCCCAAGGAGACTGATATGGCTGAGATCAAAGGTATCACATGCACTTATATATATTATATTTACTGACGTTCAATACGTTACAATCAGTCTAATAAAATGAAGCTCAGGGATTGGATCTAAAAATTGTCTTCATATTAAGGTTACTCGATTATATAGTGTTTCAGTGACATATTTTATTAATATTTTATATTACAAAATTAATATTAAAAATCATTCGTACGTTACGCCCACGAAAAGTTTTTATTGATGGTCAGGCTAAAAAAAATTTCAATGTTTCAGGATGGCCACTGAAAATTAAATAAATTCTTGATCATTTCCCGTTTCAAACATACAGCCCTGAAAAATGTTTAATTTAAAGTATTCAAAACTAAAGTACAAATTAATTCATGCAAAGCAAAACTTTTGTCAATTCTGAGCTTCTAAAATTAAAAGTTAAATATTGAAACATTAAATAAACAAATAATAATAAAATAATAAAATAATAAACAAAATTTATTTCATGTTCTGAGGAATGGATGTACAATCTAAAATCAAGAGCCTGCTTTAACAATGTGCAATTTAAAATTAAATGCCTATACAACTGAACAAATTGACGAATGGATTTGAACGAACGCACACAGTATAACATGGGCTATAAATACACTGAAAGCTCCATAAAAGTCCGACTTAAGTTATTGCCTAAAATGGCCTTGGACATAGGGCGGAGCGACTCCAATGTCAACAATCAGGGCCGTATGAACTATTTCCAGTAGGAATACGTAATATTAATCAACTTAATTTTGTACAAATGAAAATTTTTGTTATCATAAGGTATGGACCTTTTTTAATAATGAAGACTTATTAATGAAAAGCGAATTTTCCGCGTGTATTAAAAATAAATGCGAAATATGCACGCGTGTTTTCAGACTGCTCGCTTCATAGCTACGGAATTGCTGAACGCCACAGCTCTCGCAACGCCTTTCGCTCATCTCCTCAGACTCCGTCGCCTACGAATGCGAGCTGGTAGAATTCTAGGAAGGACATGTTGCAGACTGACTTATTAGGGACTTTCAGTGTACTGCTCTACATATATATTTGCATATACTAGCTTGCTCGCTCGCTACAGTGGTGTGTTTACGAATCCTATACTACACTACGCATTCATAAACCTATCCTAAATAAGGTTACATCGTTGATGTCGAATAATCACACGCATTACGCTGGAACTAAGAAGATCGAGCACGTAGAGCACCCGACAATGGGTCGGCAAACGGTGCCGATCACCCTAGAGTTCGGGGTGCTGAAAGCAATATGGATGAAAATACGACGACGGACCGGCGAGGTGCTCACATTAAGTGGACGGATCACCCAGAGCTTCAGCACGTCTCGCAACAATCTTTGCGAAATCAGGCTTTGTACCTCTTGGGAAGAGGATATAAACG
>JAUMHM010000016.1:1734112-1748326 GCA_032362435.1 Melikaiella ostensackeni
AATATCCTTTTTTGAAATAAAGCCTTATCTGATCTAGAATTGTTTGACTTGGAACGTTTTTAATTCATAATCGTCCAACATAATCTTTTTAAATTTCAAACGCTTCTAAGTGGAAATTATTAATTATTAATTGATATTTCGAGAATTTAAGAATATAATCTTCTTTTCTTATTTTTTAAATGAATTTTTCAGTTTTTGAAACATACCCCACGAATTAGAATTAAATATTTCTCAACTTATTTAACTCGTTTCAAAATTTTTTTGAACTTTTCATATTTTCAAATTCATTTTTCATTTCTCATTCATTTCATATTCCAAAAAATTTGTTCTTATGCATTTTTTATTAGTTTATGTTGTTAATATTAGAAAATAGAAATCAGGGGCCTTAGTGATTGCTAGTGATTCAACAATTTCAAATATAAACCCTCCCGAATCCATAAAACTTTCAAAATCAAATATTTCAAATGTCATTAAGAAAATAATTTGTTAAATTCAAGCCCATAATGAGAAGACTTCAGAATTAGGTATTGAAAATTGAATTGTTATTTATTTGAAAATGTTCCAAAGTATTGAACATTTCAAATACAACTAAGAAGAAACAATTTTCGAATTAATAATGATTTAAAATGAAGTATCAAAAAAAAAAACGATTTAAAATTATAAAGTTGAAAATTGTGTTCTTTGGAATCAAAATAGATAAAAATTGAATTATCTGGAATTGATACCTCAGTAATTGTATGATTTCTTTAATTTCGAGTGGCTACAATTTTGGAGTTCTGAATTTTCATGTTGAATGCTGGATTTTCAATTTCTGCTTTTCATAAATTTTGATTTTAAAATTAAAATTGAAATGCTTGAATTTTGGGAAGTAAAATCCATCTTTTTCCAATTTGAACGGTGAAAATAAGCGCGAATTTAATGTTTTATCAGAAAAATTTGTCTAATCAATTTCAATTTCAAATTATAAAATCAGTACGTAATAACAATTTTAAATTCTAAATACAATACAATACAATTTCAACTTCTTTGTAAGGAAATGGTCAAAATTTTCAAAATTTTAGTCTGAAATTTTTCAATTTTGAGAGCTTCTAATTCAAAATTTAAAAATTTTCAAACTTTAAGCATCAAACTATTCTATTTTTAACGCTTGTAGTCAGAGATGCTACAAGTTCAATTCCTTTCAATTTCATTCGAAATATTCTCCCTTTTCTCAAAATTAAGCTCAATCTAAAATTGTTTGATTTGGAACGTTTTCAATTAAAAATCGTTGAATATATATATATATATATATATATCTGTTCAATTTCAAACACTTTCAATTCGAAATCATTATTTATCAATTATTGTTTAAAAAATAAGTAAGATTCTTGATATTCAAAAATGGGTCTGGTCATGAATTTTTAAGTTTTTTTTATATTTTTAATGTTTGGAACAAAAATCCAGGACGTAAACGCGCGCCGCGCGCGCGTGGATTTGCTTCAGGTATATTTACATGGAAAAACCTAACTGTAAGCTATTTTTTCAACAACAACAAAAGAAGAGAAAAGAACCATAGGTGCGAAAAAAGTCCTATTTATTGTTGATTCGCATTATAGAAAGTCAAATGTTCATTTTTGAAATGCTTATGATCAATGAAAGAGTTATGAAGAATCCTATCAAACCCGTAGAGAGTGCAGAGGACAAAAAATTGATTGGTATTAACAGAGTTACAAATTACCAAAAAGGATGGTAGTTGAGAGCTTCTTACTTTTAATTTTACATTATTAAAAGTTTTATAAATTGTTGTATTGAACATTTCTTAATTCCAATTTCAAATACTTTAAATTTAGAAGAGTTCGAATGTTTAGAATGCTTTGATTTTGTAGTAACGTAATCAATATTTAAATTTAGAAATTTTTCAAGTTTGGAAGTTTTCTTTCTTTTGATTTTAATGACCTGAAAAAATGTTTGCTAATTGGGAAATGAACAGAAATCTGTTTTTGTTTTCAGAGGCAGCTCTGAAATATTTTATATTTATATTGAGAATTTTACTGCTAATAAGAAATTTCTTGCGCGCTTAGCGCGCGAATCATAGTTGCTAATTTTCTCAAAATCTAGAATTCTTTCAGAAAATCATTTTTATAAGTCTCTTCTTCCAAAAGTCATCTCAAATTCTGTTAATTTCAATTCAAACTAACAAGGGTACTTTGTAGCTCCAGATTTAAATTTGAAGTCAAGGATGAGATTTTATTTAAGTGCGGAAAGAAAGAAAGTGAATGTCTAAACAAAGTATATAAATGAGTGACATGATTTCAAACTTACGGATTCACACGACTTGTTCTCATTTATCAAATTGAACATATCTTCATCAATTCTCGCCAAGAACATGAGAAAGTGATCCTTTACCCGTAGACGGAAAGATATATTGCATTTTATTTTCGATGTTTCTTAGCTTTTTTGTGTGTCTGTCTGGAGATCTATTAACTTTTTTTGACCAAAGGATACTTTTGGACAAGCAAAAAGGTGATTGGGAGTCAAATGAAAAAAAAAATGTATGTACTTAGAAGTTATTCAAAAACAAATAATTGTAAGAAAAAAAAGAAAAAAATTGTATCTATTACAGTCAATTTTTGAAAAATAATTATTCAAACGTAGTGAAACCAAAGATAAGCGAAGCTTTCCTTGTATTGAAGATAATAAGAATTTGACTATAATAAATATTGATTAGTCAATTCTGATCGACTAAATGTTAATTGATTTCATAAATGAACTTTTAGCTAATAGCTGATAGCTAATAGCTAATAGTAATAATACTAATAATAGCTAATAGCTAGGAAATTCCATGTGAATGGAATCAAATTTGACTTATTAATTAGAACAGTGGTAAAGTTTTTAGTATTTAAAAATTGGTTTAGAAATGGATTTTTAAATTTTTTTTATTTTTGAAAATTTGTGACTTTGTGTGGTCAAAAAATTCACTCTAGGTATATGTATTTGAGATCAGTTAGAATCAACCAATTGAAATACCCGCTCAAACTAGGCAAACTATTGTCAGTTTAAAAATAGGCAGCAAGTCAATTCTCATGCAGAAATTTCCCCATCTTCCCCTATTAGAAGTTGGATTCTGATGCGGCCCCTATCAGAATTTCTGGTTTAGAAAGAACTGATGGGAGTCCTGTCAGGCTCTAGTGAAGAATTCCATGCTTCATATCTCATAAATAATCAGTCATGAATTATGAAAAAATATTGCGAATTTATCTGTATCTAATGGGGCTTCTGAAATAGTAATAACGAACAGAATTGGAAAACAACTTTCCGAATTCATAATTGACAAGTATCTGTCTATCTCCACACTAGATTTGCATACCTTCTTTTCCCATAATACTAAACATAAGTCGGACCTCATTGACTTTGCAATAACCAAAAATGGCTACTTCAACCACGATACTATTATTATAAACGAACTAGACTCGGACCATCGACCAATTCTTCTTAGCCTCTACACTAACTGTGAAAAATCTCCGGACGTATATCGCTACAATTTTGCAAAAGAAAAGTGGTAGACTTTCACCACGACCTTCGAGTCTCAGTTAAATTTTGAACCAAAACTTCTGAGCACTATAGTGCTTAAATAGACAGCACATAGATTGAGCCATTACTGACCTCACATGTAGCATAAAAACCGCTATTCACACTTCAGTCTCTCAGACTACGATCAATAAATACCATCCACCCCTCAGCCTTGAGATAGAAGACCTCATCGAGTTTCGTGATAAACTTTGACAAACGCATCGGAGAACTAAAAGCTATATTCTCAAAAGTACGATAAATCAACTTCGAAAAGCAATCGCGCTTAAAACTCAAGAACACAGATGCAGTAATTGGAACACAGTAGTCGGCAAACAAGAGATCAGAGACAACCCCATCTCGCGCATGACAAAGGCCTTAACTATACCTCAAATTGATATTCCTACTCTCAAAAACCCCATCAAACCTTTGCACTCTTCCTCAGTGATAAAGCAAACCTCTTAGCAGAAAACTACGAAAGCAAGTTTTCACCACATGGTATCTCAAAATTCCAAGTACTGATAATTTCAGAAAAATTACTCATAAGAAACTAAGCAGGCAAATTGAAACTATTGAAAATAACAAAGCACCCGGCCTTGAATTAATTTCAAATTTAGTCCTCAAAAATCTTCCTATCTCTTGCCTTACTCACCTCTCCATTATCTTCAATGCTTGCATGCAACTAAGCTACTTTCCTGACTCTTGGAAAATAGCTCACATTTTAGTTCTCTGGAGAAAAGGCAAGGATCCGTACTATCCAACTAGGTACAGACCTATTAGTCTTTTAAATACAGTGAGCAAAATTTTTGAAAAGATAATTTCCCACTCGCGTGAACTATCACCTGGAGGAATTAGCAAACTGAAACCGCAACAAGACGGTTTTAGAAAATATAAGTCTACGTAGCACATGATGCTCAAGCTCCCTGAAGCCATGAGCTTAAATTTGAGTCGAAAAAAAGCATACTGGAGCTGTTTTCCTCGATGTATAAAAAGTTTTTAACAGTGTCTTGCATCTAGAACTGTTCAGAAAACTAATAAATCACAATTTTCCAAAAGGGCTTATCCAATTTATGCACTTTTATCTTTCAAACAGAAAATTCTCGCACAGACACTCTAAGAAGAGAAATCCATCTGAGCGGCTGGGCCCAAGGCAACATTCTAGGGCCTTTATTCTTCATGACCTACGTAAATGGCATCCCTGAGGTCCCCGAAGTTTCAACTGGATTGTATGCAGACGACACCGCACTATTAACTTCCCCCTTCTCCGTCCCAAGAATCTTGAAACTCGTGAACAAAGCTCTTGATATCATTGAGGGATGGGCGAATTTCTGGAGAATAAAAATTAATATAGAAAAGTCAGAATCAATATTTTTCTCACTCAGAAAGCTAATCAAAACAAATCCACACAAAATGTTTAATGAACCAATATACTGAAAAAAATCCATAAAATACTCAGAGGGTAAACTACATGAATGTTTTTAGTGAAAGCAGCATATCCAGGAAACTAGAGGAAAAACCCTCGGAGTCATGTCGCGCCTCAATCCTATTATTAATAGACATTCAAGTCTAAAACCTGAAAATGGAATCCTAATCTATAAAATGTTTATCCGACCAATCATAACTTTACTCTGTACAATTTGGGGAGGTACGTCAAAGAGCAACATTGATTACATTCAGATCATTCAGAATAAATTTCTCAGACGTATCACCAAAATCCCTAGATACTTACATACCAAGAATTCTGTCCTCCACAGAGCATTTTAATTACCATACATTCCAGAGTAAATCAAACAAACCGCTACTAAATTTTACGAATCTGCATCATTGTCACCTCTTGCACATATTTCCTCTCCAGAAAAATATGATTACGATCCTCTTCGCAAGCATGCGATGCCAAAAAATTTTCTCATGAAATAAGTCACCTGGCCGAAGGTGGAGGGTCGGCGCGACTTAGAGATTGTCTCGACGCCGCGCTGACCTGCCACCTCTGACTCGATCGTAAAATTCATTTTTGACCACACTAACCCCTTTCCTCTCTTCTTCTTCACTTTCCTAATATAAAATAATTCCTCAGATTTCGTTATTTTTCACCGTTTTGGGGCTTTTTCCCATACAAATAAACGTCACTTCAACTTACTCTCATGTCGAATTTCTCTCATATTGTGCATGGATGCCGGAAGGGCAAAACACAACAACTTCTTTCTGTCCGAATATTCTTTGGGGGGATCACTGATCGCGGGTGCGCGACTGGCACGGTTTCGCTGCGCCACCCACTCACTCGCGTGCACTGGATTTCACAAGGGCGATGGTTGGGCCCCCCTCACCCCAACTCTTTTGTTTAGCATAGTAATAACGAGGAATAGGTGTGATGATCTATCTTACACACTATCATCTGATAATACTATATCTTTTCAGCATCAACACTGACTGTGCATGAAATATTTTGTAAATTTTTGTTACCAATTGAGTTTCCATATTAGGTTCATATGTATAAATTCATGTTCTTCATGTGTAGGTACTAGATTTATGAGTGACAGTACTCGGTTATTAAGTTTCAATATCTGGTTCTTAAATTTCTTATTTTTCAATTCAGTTTCTATTTAGCTTGTCATAATATAGCAGACTATAATCTGTGTAATAAACATATAAACGAGCATCAGTAACGTCATTTTTGTCATCAAATAAAAATTGTTTTTTTTTCAAGGCAAAAATACATTCACATGATAAGTATTTGTTATAAAGAGACAATTCTAGGCATGAAGAGAGTACGTTTCAAATTCACCGTCGCTCGCTGAAGTAGAACCTAAACGAGTTATTCAACCATGAAGTTTTTGGTCTTCTGCTGCTTACAGGCATTATGTGCCTGCCAAGTACTCGTAGGTCACCTTCAAGATTTCTGGACAATGTCACATTTTTTTCTATACATAATTATAATACAAAATTGATATAATAGAATAAAAAAACCTATACGCCATCGCCCGATTGAATATTTCCATATGGCCATGACCGAACGGCAAACTAAGTGACGACTAGCGTTACGCTCTGACATTAATAATTTATTATATAAAGGGATGTATTTAAAATTAAAGTGCAGAATGAAAATATCTTTACAGATTGCTCTCCCAGATCAGTTGAAGGATTGTGGGAAGCCAATCAAGGACTTCAAGAACTCAAAAGGGAGAGAAATTCAGGTCACTTGGCGAAAATAATTTAAAAGATTAAAGAATTTTCATGTTGATCTTTCTCTGTCATTTAAAGGAAAGCATTGATAATTACAAACAGCAACAGGAGATTAAAGTTTGCCAGGACAATTTTGATGTCCGAGTAAAGAAAAATGTTTTAAACGGTCTGTATTTTCGAATTGGAAAAATGTGTTAGAAACAGGAACGTGAGGGTAAATAGAAAATATTACTTCGTTACACATTTTACACATGGAAAATTCAGGTGCGGGCGATCAAGTTTTATATTCTATATTTGAGAATAATAACAAATTTGGAGTGAAAACTATAATGAAATTCTGTCAAATATTCATATCATATCGTTATATACAATATTTAAAAGATATATATTTAAAAGAATATCGTGTTTCACGCATGTTAAGAAATTACATTGAGTTGTGGAAAATCTACACTTCATGTCGCGTTTCTATATGAGTGGAAATCAAAAAATGAATGCACTTTACCTATAAATTTTTTTTTGGAAAAGGTATTTCCTTTTCAAATAAAACATTTTGTTTCCGTTGGTCATAACCCTAATTATGAAAAAAGTAGTGATAGGCGAGTTCAAGAAGTGAACCTTGATTTCAAATGAATTTTTTAAGTGGTAAATTATGACAGATGTATTTCAGTGGTTGTAAAACTCTGTAAAGGTAAGTATAATTTGCATATAAATAGTCATAGATGCTTAAAATATATGTTCGTATTTATATTAGTTATTGTTTTCAATATAATAAACTAAATATAAGTGAAGACAAGAATGTTCAATTCGAAAATTATCAAAATATTATGATGAAAACTCTCTCGTGACTGATTTCAAGCACATCCATGAGAATTATAAACTTTATTTTCTAATTATATGTTGTATCATAAAAACATATGCCCATTTGAGAAATGTTAAATGTTCCATAAGTACAATGCGAAAAAAGATTACTTCAATCAAAGAAATTTGGTACTGAATAAGACCAATCAAATATCTTATTGGTCGAAGAAAATTTTCCTCGTGAAAGAAAGAAAAATTTTCAAATGAAAAAATCATTGCTGTTGCAAGAAAAATTTCTCCTAATTAAAAAAATATTTGAATGGACGTACTAAGTACTACATTTCTTTGATTCAAGTGATTTTTCTTCTTAGTATAGAGAAATAAACGCATTCTGCTATGAAAAAATGTCAGGGACATGTGACCGGTTGACATTTTCTCAAATTTATATGATTTTTCTCTCTTACCAGGTAAGTTTCGAATAATTAATGCACCTAGTATTATAGATTGAGTCACGTACTACGAGACCCTATAATTTAAGAAAAAAAAATTAAGGTGAATGGAAGCCTGTAGTTTTCTCGGAACAGGATATTGTTGATTCTTTATTTTCATTCATATACAGTTGTAGACTTTGAAAAAAACGAGATGCGCTTGATTGAAAAAGTTTTAAAAACATTTAACACTTTCATTCATAAATAATGAGAATATAAACATTCAAAGCTTATGGGCGAACTATGAAGAAGGCTGTTTACATCGAATCATGAAAAAGTTTCGACCACATCTAATATTTTCTTTTATAAGTGATGAGACCATAAAAATTAAAATTTTACAGACTAACTATGAAAAAGGCTGGTTTTAATGAAATTAACATGTATTCTTGGACATCATATATCCTCTTATCACGCGAAAAAATATGTATAGTTCGAACAGAAAAATACTGAAAAATCATATCAGTAAAACTAAAATATATTTGTGTTCGTCCATATTAAAAACAGTCAGATGTCATACAAAACTGAAACGTCACGTGAAATTGTTTGGTTAGTAAGAAATATGGGGAAATAATATGAGTTCGAATCCAGACTCTGGAAAAGTATCAAAATCAAAAATCAAGTTCTGCTATTTAATTAGCGTTATATCCAGACTTTCAACATTTTGATTTCAGATTTATGATATATTTATTTTAATGATTCCTCAACCACCAAGTCTTAGTCCAGGATTTCTGAACACAATTCTGGATGTCTGAAATTTACTTCATAATTTCGGGTGCTCAGCGCTTATCCCAAAATCCGCATTTTCCTCCTTGTGTTTTAAAGATTATGACAATGTCGTTGGTTAAGCTATACATTTTTTCCGTGCATAAATTATAAGAATGTAAAAAATCCTACAATTGGATTGGTTTCTTCAGATGGATAATAAATTACATATAATATTTCGAGCCTCGTTCTCGGGATTATACTTATTTTACCATGCAGTTATCCCCAAGTCTACTACTAGAGTGCACAAAATTTAGAGACCAGAGAATTGGAATGTCAGGGGCCCCAGCATCGGCTGGACGGGCCTGGACCTGATCGGCTTCATATCTCTTTGTTGTGCGCTAGAGTGCAGACGCGTTTTTTTTTTATTTCCGATTTATTTGTGTTTTGTGGTTTGTTATTGTGATGATCGCTGAAAATGAGTAGAAAAAAGAGCAAATACGGAATTCCTCGATTCTCTGGGGAATAAAATGAGTCGCATGCAACAGTACGTGAATAACTTGACCCAATACGACTTTTCGTCGGACAATGAGTCCTCGAATGCTGCGCAGGAAGAAAATAAGCATGTTGACAGTAATCTAGAATCGATGCTTGGGAGTACATATGCAGATCTTGATCTACCTGATGTTAATCCTTGAAAACAAGGTAATTATTAATAGTCTATCGACAATTTATTATAGGTCATAATCATTTGTTAAACAGACAACGCAGTATGACGCAATCATTAAGCAATATTGCACAATATCCAACGAGCTTGCACGAGACGCAAGACGTTAGCATTCATCAAAACAAAGAGCTTGCACTAGAGGCAAGACGTTGAAATTTATTTACAATTCAAATGAAATTCAATTACAGAATTTACCGAGCTTGCACCAGAGGCAAGATGTTTTGTCATTTTACTCAAGAATATAACGAGTTTGCACGAGAGGCAAGGCGTTATATTTTTTCAATTAAAATATCTAAGAGCTTGCACTTGAGGCAAGACGTCAATACATAATTTAAAGAGTGGACTTCCAATCAAAGTGAAAAATAAGGACCCTGTCGAAACTGAGGTTCACATTAACCAAGCTTATAAGGACATCCTTGGTGATAATCCTTCGGTAGCGAAATGCTTGGACTTGACCCTCCATCAAGTGATACTACTCAGACTACAATTTTTGATAAAAAAAGGTCTACCTAGGAAAGAGTCCGAGGAATTAGTGACTCAATATAAAAGATGTGATCTTTTAGAGGCCCCAAAAGTGAATCCTGTAATTGAAGCAAAAATGTCAGTATCAACTAGAAAAAGAGATGGGTACAAAAAACATGTGCAAAATGCTATCGGATCCGCATTAATGGCGGTAGGGTCCGTTATTCCAACTTTCATAGTTGAAAACGAGAGTATTGATCCCACACTGATTTTTGAGAACCTCTTCGACACCTTCAAAATATTATCTGATGTCTACTATAAACAATCAGTCGCAAGAAGAGCGATGGTTGCACCTGGCTTCAACAAGTCGGTGAAAGAAATCCTGGACACATCTAAGCCTGACGAGTATCTTTTTGGCCGTGATCTTGTGGACAAGTTGGAACAGGCCAAAGCGATTGAGAGACTCACCGTGGATGCTGAACAACCCTCTACAAGTGGAACAAATGCAAAAAAACTGGGATCATCGCCCGGGATTCAGGCCTGGGCCTGCTCCGGCAGACCAGTTGCCCAGTTCAGGCCACGTCTTCAATTCCGAGGAAACCGAAAGCCTCCTTTCTCGCAGAAGCAGCAGTTTCAAGAAAGCGGGACACCTTAGAACAAGTTTTTTAACGCAAAGAAGAAACAGTAACAGACGTAAGTAAAGTTGCGGGCCGTTTGAAATATTTTCTCAAAGAATGGCAGAAGATTACAGACTGTCTCTTTATTTGACAGCCTATTAGGGGTTTTAAGCTTATATTTAACAGACCTGTCATTCGGTATAGGATACCGGTTACAAATATCCCATTGCAAGAACTAGACATGTACGGAAATGCCATCAACTTAGTCTTGGAGAAAGGGGTGATTGAACCTTGCATGCCGCTTCAAGATCAGTTTCTGTCACCTCATTTTCTCACACCAAATCCAGATGGATCCTACAGATGCATATTAGACCTCAAAGGTCCAAATGAATTTATGGATCCTCCTCATTTCAAAATGGAGGATCTAAGAACAACGAGAAATTTAATTTCTCAAGATTATTTCATGGCTTCTCTGGATCTGCCTGATGCGTTTCATCTCGCTCCAATTTCTCAATCGTGCAGAAAATGTTTAAGGTTTGAATTCCATGGTACGCTGTACCAATTTACTTAGTTGCCATTCGGCCTTTGTACTAGCCCCTTCATTTTTTAAAAAATCATGAAAACGGTCGTGGCTCTGCTTAGATCTCAGCACTTATCCTCAGTTATTGACCTTGATGACATTTTTTGTATCGAAGACTTCTTCGATAGAAGTTATCAAGACGTAGAAAAAACAATAGCTTTTCCAAACTCCTTAGGTTTTCTCGTAAATATGCGTAAGAGTAATGTTCACCTGTCAAAAAACTGTAAATTTTTAGGTTTCATAATAAACTCGGAGAAACTTCTTGTACAAATCACAGAAGAAAAAAGACTGTCATTAAGAAAACTTATAACGAAATTTATAGAAAACCATACACATACATTTCGAGACTTCTCTTAATTATTGGGAAAGTTAGTGGCAGCTTGTCCCGGTCTTGACTACGGTTGGCTTTACCTGAAGCAAATGGAAAGATTCAGAGATGCAACACTTGCTAAGAATGCTTTCAATTATGACGTTGAAATGAGAATTCCTCTTGAATAAATCCCAGATTTGCTCTGGTGGCGAAACAGCATAAAAAATTCTAAAAGTAAATTCAAAAATGGACAGTATGAAAGAATAATATTTACAAATGCTTCAGATTCAGGCTGGGGCGCTACCGATAATTTTAATCATAACTATGGTTTTTGGGATTCCCATCAAGAGCAGTGGCACATAAATTACAAATAATTGTTTGTCGTTAAAATTGCATTAGAGAGCCTAGCTAATAATGTTCGAAATTGTCAAATCCTGCTTCCTATTAATAATACAACCGCAATAGCATATTTGAATAAAATGGGAGGAACGAGATTTCCTAAACTTCATGCTCTTGCTAAAGAAATTTGGCAATGGGCGGAATACAAAGATAATTTCTTATTCGCCTCTTACATCCCTTCAAAAGAAAATACAGGCCGACGCTTTGTCGCGAATAAGCAATGACGACACGGAATGGGAATTAACCAGTTCTGCCTCTAAAATATATTGTTCGCACATTTGGTAAAATGGATGCCGATCTTTCCGCCACGTACGAAAATACCAAGTGTGAACAGTACTGCCCGCGATTTTCAGATCCAGGAGCTATGCACATTGAATCTTTCATGTTCAACTGGTCAGTGTACAAATTTTACGCGTTCTCTCCATTTGCAGATACCCTGAAATTGATGGTAGGTAAGCTGTCGTCAAATCATTCTCAAGGAAAGGGATCCCTCCAGAATCAATAGACATTATCTTGGCATCACTGTCAAAATCCACGCTTAACCAGTATCAGGGAGCCTCCAAACAATGGCAACAGTTCTGCTTACTGAAAGATCAAACTTTTTTGACGAAAGCAATACTTCTGTATTAAAATTTTTAACGAAAAAATTCAAAGAAGGCGCGGCCTATGGCACGTTAAATTCACAGAGATCTGCAATTTCACTCACTTCTTCGAACAAGATAGGAGAAGTCCCATTCATTTCTAAATTCTTGAAGGGTGCCTTCAAGTTGAAACCATCATTCCCAGAATACACTTTTACATGAGATGTCTCAACAGTATTGAACCATATAGCTCAATCCTCACCTTCGAAAAGCCTTTCGTTTTCTGCATTAACTTTTAAGACTGTAATATTAATTTCACTTGCTCCTGCCCAAAGAGCTCAAATACTCGCCAGTAATAAACTAGGAAATATTTCTGTTAGGACAGACGAACTACAAATAATTATTAAAGAATTCCTAAAAACTTCTGCTCCAGGCAGAGATCAACTAGTATTAATTATTCCATTTTTTAGAGAAAGACCTGAATTATGTGTGGCTTCGACATTCCTGAAATATATTGAATTTTCATCAAAGTTACGCGGCAATACTGATAACTTCTTTATTCCTTTGAAAAAATCTCACAACCCAGTATCTAGCCAAACAATGAGCAGATGGATCGAACAAATATTGTCGAAAAGTAGTATCGATACAAACGTTTTTTCGGCCCATTCAACCCGTCATGTCGTAATGTCGGTGGCCCATAAAAATGGAATTAGTACAGACGTGATTCATAAAACCGCTGGCTGAACTCCGCGAGCACAAATGTTTGCGAAAATATACAATAGGCCTATTACATCTGGCGATAACAATTTCGCTCAAACTATTCTATATAGAATTTGAGTTTTGTATTTTTATATCAAGCATATACGAAAATTTTCTGCTTTGTTTGTTTTATGATATTTTCTACTTTGTTTTTGTTGTAACCTCTCAATTTTATGTACATCATTAAACGTACTTGAACTACGTTTAATTAATTATGAAAACAAAATGTATAAATAAAAAGATAAGTAAAAAGAAAAACATTGTGACCTTCTCTCTAAACCACTACATGGTGAAATAAGTATAATCTCGAGAACGAGGCTCGAAACATAATTGCTCGATCAAATGATCGCCTTTATGGCGTGAAATTCGGTCGAAATTAAATGAAAGCCTCCTTCGAAGAGATTATACTTCCTTCCCTTGTATGACAATTTTTTGGGGAATAAAATTTTCTTTTTACACCCACCCAATTCGCAGAATGCTCATAAGGTCACTATTTTTCTTCAAGTAGGTTGCTTACCTCTTAATGCACTGTATTAGACTTGAGGATAACTACATGGTAAAATAAGCTTAGTAATATCATTATTAAATCAATAACAATTTCCAACTTTCTAGTTGAAAATAGTAATGCTTTTCTCAAAGTCATTGATGAAATCACGTTTCCACAAGATCATATTTTAGCTTCGTACGACGTATTGGCGATATTTCCTAACATCCCTCTGGAGAGAGTCAAGAATGACATTGGAGAAAAGATGGCATAGCATCAAGAATCACACACCTACTCCATAAAAATTATTTCTTCTTTATTCATAATGTGTCCCCTAAGGGTTTACATGAACTCCATTTCTTACAATACTTCCACATTCATATTTTATACTAGCTTATCATTACTATTTACAGTTATTTACAACTATTTACATGAACTCTTTTATCTAGATCCTTATTTCTGTTTTTTCGATAGCGCAATTTGGGACAGGTCAGCGAACGAGTCAATCTACTTATGCTATTACATAACATTTACTTACAAATCTTTACGCTTCTAATCTGAGCGACTTCCGTTTCCTTTTT
>JAUMHM010000016.1:1797533-1818518 GCA_032362435.1 Melikaiella ostensackeni
CTAGGATCGTTGTCCCAGAACAGAATGTCGGAACTACTTACGACCGTTTTCCGAGGTAGCAACATCGTTATCACTCTCTGCCATGGAAAGGTGGAGGTATCTCCTTCTGAATTAAGACCACAGATAATAGCCGAATACCATGGTAGCCTAATCGGTGGACATAATTGCGGAACTAAAACATATCGCCTTATCAGGAAAGGTACTCCTGGCCTGGGTTGCTAGACCAAATTAGCGACTTCATTCGTATCTGCCGGAGCTGCCTAGAGCAGAAGTTAGTACGAGCGACAACTCGGGAGCCCATGCTCATAACCGATACCCTAGCTGAAACTTTCAAAAGGTGTCTTTCGATACGGTAGGAAAGCTGCCCACCACCCCGAATGGCAACCGCCACATCCTCACCATGCAGGATAAATTTAGTAAATACTGCATAGCGATCCCAATACCAGATCTTAAGACCACGACAATTGACCACGCCGCCGCTACATCCCTATTTTCCCAATACGGCGCATTCCGGAGTATTTTCACTGATAGAGGCGGAAGTTTCATAACTAAGCTAATGAGATACTTGGAGAAGCTGTTTAACGTTAAACAGCAGCCAACTTTTGTGTATCAACCTCAGACGAATGGATCCCGCGAAAGAAGTCACATCGTATTGACAGACTACATTAAGCATTTCGCGGATGACTATGATGATTGGGACCGAATACTCCCTTTCGCCATGTTTGCCTATAATACTTCGGTACACGAGGCGACTAACTTCACCCCGTATGAGCTGGTCTTCAGTCGAATAGCCAGACCTCCTAGTTAATTCCCCCAAGGCGCCGAACTCGATACACACGGTTCATATTTGTGCGATTTGATAGTCCGGATTTCGGAAATCCAAAACATCACTGCTGAAAACCTGATTAGGGCAAAAACTCGCTCGAAAGAACTGTATGACCAAAGGATGCGACCCTTGACTGGGAAAATCGGAGATCGGGTCTACGCCTTCAAGGAAGTTAGGGATGGCAAATTTGATAGTCGAGCCACGGGACCCTACACGATAGTCGGTTTCACGAAAAATAATAACGCGATTCTCGAAACCGAAACTGGGGAAAGATTTGCAACACATAAGGACAAACTGTCCATTGTTCGCTGCTGAGCCCCCGTGAATGAAAGGGAAGAATCCCAAGACAGAATATATCTTTTGAGGGTATAAAATGAAGAAAAAAGGGACTCATTTCGCCCCACCCAATGCTATTTGGCTATCGGAGATCTTATTCTGTCAAGGACTTCCTTTCGGTCATACCATGGTGAACTCACGTCAATTTTTTCAGGTGAAGATGATGTTTCCATGGATGCTGCTCAGTTTCTTCCCACTCACGACTCGTGATGATGCTCCTGGAGTGACTTATAGGGTCACTTCTTTAAAGGATAGCACCGGAATCTACTGTGAGCACATGGGCTCCATAAGGTGCATCGTCGAGACCTGGAGGATCACCATCTTCCTGGACATCCAGAAGACTCAAGGCCTCCTAGACACCTATGACCAGCGATTCCGACGATTATCGGATCTTTGTCAGCCCAGCTTCAGACCACACTGGAGATACTGTCTCCAGGCTGTTATGTCTGGACGCCAAATTTACCGTCGCCGAAAACCTCAGGAAGGAACTCTCCAGAAACGCCTCCGAAATGGAAAAGCATCCGGGGAAGGGGACTTTCTCAAAGTTACCAACCGGAATGAGGAGACGCCGAGCTACCCCGCTACTAGGGATACTTGGAGGAATCGTTGGACCTGTCGCCGGGCTGCTGACATACGAAGATGGTCGAGCCATCGAGGAGAAAATCTCAGACCCAAATGAAGCCCAAGCTAATATATCCTACTTGGTGGGAAAACAAACCCACGTAGTTCGGACACAGCTGGAAGAGATCCACACCCTCTCCCAGAGTAATTTGGAGAGATTGGCACGCCACGGGAATCAACTCGCAAAAAACAGTCCAAAAATAGATAGCCTCACCAAGGAGATGTCCGAGTTTAAGCTTACCGAGACCTTAGTTCGGGTTCTGAAGGCGTTAGAGACCACTCTGGACGATTACATCCGTGTTGCCGAACGAATTCTGGAATTCATCCACGCATCCCGACAAGGACGCCTGCATTTCTCACTCCTGACGTCTGAACAGCTGGAGCCAACATATCGGGACGTGCAAGACCACTATCCCAGAGTCGACTTCCCGGTTCCAGGACCCCATGTGGACTTCGAGGAATTGATCAGCATCGCAACGTTAACGACCATCTACAAAGAAGAAATCCTTAGCATTTTGGTCGAAATTCCGCTAATAGAGCCAGCTGACTACCAACTGTGCCAATTACTTCCGGTAGCAGTGCCCCAAGCCGTGCTAGGGAATGGATCAGGAAGAGCGTACGTCCGTTCAAGATTCTCATACATAGCTGTGGGGATATTCCAGCAGACTCACATTCTAACGAACCAACAGGACATAACGACATGCAAGGAGCTCCCTTATCATTTAACCTGTCACAGGGGCGCCTTGCCGCCCCCATGAGACGTTGGAAAGAGGTAGGGATTTGACCAACATTATTCCTGTGATCAGTCACAAGGTCCCGCGCCTACGAGATGTTGGGAAGGGTTAGGTGTTGGACTAAAATTATTTCTATGACCAGTCACAGGGTTGCCTTCCCGCCTCACGAGACTTCAAAAAAGGTACGGGTTGACCAACCTTATTCCTGTGACAAGTCACAGAAATGCCTTCCCCCCACGAGACGTTGGAAAAAGGTACGGGTTTGACGAACATAATTTCTGTGTCCAGTCACAGAGGTAGGTAGGTCTCGCATCTCGTAGGTCCCGCTCCTACGAGATGTCGGAAAGGGTTAGGTGTTTAGCTGTTTTGGTGAAACTTCTCCCCTTCCCCTTTTTCCTTTTAGAGAGAGAGGGGAAAACGATAAGTAAGAGGGAGACAGAGAGATTTCTCGATCCAGGCCCTATCCAGTCGTGAGTTCGCCCGTTTTTTTTTCAATTCACTCTCGTCCCAAAAGAAGTTTCACTTCAAAAAAACGTAATTTTTCCAAGTTTTAACATTGAAATTTATATTTACAGGTATTTTCATGTCCAGGTTTGTGATCAGCGCATTGAAATACATCGCTCATCGCTTTTCGGAACTTTATACCCGGGAGGAAAAAAGCAGCCCGCAACGAACAATGTTGCCGGCGCCGGCAGGCTAACCACTACGTGGAATGTGATGGACCAGAGTTGCTGCAGGGTTAAATCAATAATGAGCCAGGAGTGGATCAATTTTGGGCCAAAGTTGGGATGAACCTGTGCCAGGATTTCAGAAGTATATGATTAGTTTCTTCTTTCATACAGTGTATTTTCACAAGGAAATTTACCCAAAAATCGTGCATGCGTTTAGATTAGACAAATATGTTTGTTTTTTTGATAAGCCACGCGACCATCTCTGCTGTCCGTGTGTGCTCTAAAGTTGAATTATTCCGGCACCTCTGCAGAAACAGTGTGTTTTTGCTCGAATGGCTCTTGGAACCGATAGTTTAGAGAATCCTTATGTAAAATTGGGACAATCACGTTGGATTGGTCGCCATTTATGCGCATTTAAACTCTTCCAAAATTATTACTAAGGTCCGCTCTGCGAGCCATGAATGGACGCAAATATTCACTCAGGATTATTCCAATGATACACTTGCGATCTACATCTGCTCCTACGTCGTAACAGCGTGGTTGTAAATGGATAGTTATATTCCGATTTGATACACTTTCGCAATGATGATCATAAACTTGAATGGGAGTTGGAAGAACTGCGTCTTCTTTATGTGGCCAAATGTATTCTGCAAAAAGAAATTTAAAAAAAAAATTAATTATTTTACTGATTACTAAACTAATCTATCAAATCATAGTTATCATTCGACTTAATTGAATTCATTGATTGAGATTACTGAATGATTAGGGTTTACCGTTTTTTACACTGATTGTTGAAAATATATAAAGTAGAATCGAACCATTATTTCATTTCTCGCAACATATGGCTACCGGTTTCGCGCACAAGAGACTAACGCTTCTCTCTCTCTCTCCCTCTTGATTTGTACTAAATTTCTACCGTTTTTGGCCGATAGATAATAAGGAAGCATGTAAGTTACTATTTCTTTCAAACAACAATTTTCGGAAATGAAATTTTCAAAATGGAATCACATCAAAGAGTTTTGTTGAGAATCTTTCAGGAAATAAAATTACAAGTAAAATAGTACAAATAAAATATTGAAATTTTTATTTTTAAGTAAAAATAAAATAGTATAAATGAACAACTGTAGCCTGAAATATTTTTTTTCTAAATTTCGCCTTCAGTTCTCTTTCAAAATTAGTTACGATTAAGTATTATATTTTTTCTATTTCGAAAAAGATTTTTAACAATGCTCATTTTTGTGCTTGAGATAACTAATGCACATCCTTAAGTGACCGTAATGAAATTCGCATTGTCTATCAACATAACATAAAGTAATCTGGTGCTTAAAATATAATATGCTTATAATTTTATAATCTACAACGATCATAGATCCTGCCTTAAGACCATGAAGGTAGTGCCTAGGCCTGTCGTCTAAACGTCTTGGAGATTAAACGTCCTGCGCTTAAAAGTTGAGCACCTAAACTTCGCTCCGGGCCGCCTAGATGTTCAGTGCCTGAACATCTCGGAGACTAAACGTCCCACGCATACGTTCTGAGGGGCGGCGCCTATGTGTGAGGTACCCTTCACTTTACTTATATACTTTTATTGATACATATAGGTCTCGCTACCATACAGCACAATCTAATAAAGGACAGAATAATGTGCTGCAATTTTAGCTTCACTCGTCACATTTTGACTTCCTGTAATATGGTAGTTCGTACATTGCCAATAATCTTTCTGCCCTCACTTATACGTCTGGATATATCGGCCGAAGGAAAGGATAAGAATTTCTTAGTTTCTGCACGGCATAAAGTTGCTTTAGGAAAAAAGTAAGAATTTTTCTGTTTTTCTACGCCATGAAGTTGCCCAAGAAGCAGATAACATGTACTCACGACCTTCTATTCTTCATTATTTTATTTGCGTGCTTAAGGAAATTTTTTTGACGATCACAATCTAATTAAGAGACCTTTCGAGTATCCAATAATGATCCTTTCTTCAGATTCAGTATTAAATATATCACGTATAAATTTTAAGCGTAAAAAAATTTATTCCGAATCAGTAAAAAAACCTTTTTTTGAGCATTGTAACAAGACAAAATTTTAAGCAATCTTATTCTAATAATCATTTGACGATTGAGGCGAAATCTGTTCTCTCTGAACGGCCGTCAGAGAATTGGGATTTACTCACTGACGCCACTCTAAACTAGGAATCGAGATTTGAATTTGAATCTGGTTCCCGCCTTTCCGTTTGCTGTCCTGGAACCTGGATGGAAACCTGAGATGCCTCCAGAGACAGGGATGACTCCGGATCATATTTCCTAGGCTTTGTGAACGAACTTAGTAGCCAGGAGCTATACTTGGGTCTGCACCAGAAATTCCTATGTGGGAGGAAGTCCTCATATCCCCTAACAGGGCCCTTGACGCTTAAAGCACTGGACCGAGAGCCTAGCCATACTTCAAGACTCCCGCGATGAGGATGAGAAGCAGGTCTGATTGTCCGAGACTTGTTGCCGTATGTTTCGTCAATGCGGATACTCTCGCTCCAGAGAGAACGAGAGCTTCCTCATTTACCGGAAATGCTACAGATCTGCCCTGTAGATATCTTCTATTAGTTACAGACTACCCATTGAGCCGCCACGGCATCTTCTCTCAAACAGGCACCATGAGCGGAAAGAGCGAGTCGAGATTCGAACCAACCAATTCCAGGCCAGCGACGCAGCCAATCAGCACCGTGCCGGGGAAACTTGCCCATAGGAGACGAAACCACGAGCTTGACGACCGACACGCCGAGTTCTCTTTCGTTCGGCAGCCACGTACAGGAAAACAATAGCGACACTTTGAGCTTTGAAAATTGCTTCTGCTTTCATGAAACTAAGTTGCTCGCTTATATAAACATCTTGCAAAGCTGGTGAATAATTCTTGATTTGAGGTAAGATCTACTCCACTATGTACTGTAAGGACAAGGATTTTCGCGGATCCTCTTGTTCGCTTACCTTGTATTTGAGTGATTGATTTTCGTTTTTTTTTCGGATTTAGTATGTTGAACATGAGAAGTCTCGCGTGTCTCTAAGACCCTTTTACATTTCATATTTCTCTTTATTGTAAATTATGAAAACAAAAATCAGGTTCGATTGTGTTTTTTTTTGTCTCAATTTCTTTCGCTCTCTCGGCCTTTTATTTTTACAACCTGTGTGAATATGTGCTAGAAAATTAATGGCACCTATTATTTAGCTTTCGAAATTTTGGACGCCATGTCAGCTTCCGTACTTACAACGAAAGCGAATCAAAAAACATTCAACTACATAATTAATTATAATGTTCATTCGTGAAACTTAGTAACAAACATAATAATTTTTCTGATAGAATTTTAATCAGGGTTATCTAGAATATTCAGCCAGGCATTCCTCATCTCACGCAGATCCCTACTCTCGCTCGTACATGAAATTCTCACTTTTTCAAAAAATTGACATTCTACTAAAAGATGGTACACAGGTTCTGTATTAAAACTATTCTCACGGCAGTAGATACAATAATCATCAACATTCAAACTACAGGTCTTATTCTGGATTATGAGTCTAGGTATGCACTTATTTATTAACCTTAATTGCGCTATTATTCTGTTAAAACCGAGTGGTGTTCTTGACAGAGTTAAATATTTCTGAGGTCCTTCTCGCAAGGTTAATTGAGGATAGAGTATTAGAACAGAGGACGAGTGGGCTCTCTGGAAATCTTCTAGATACAATACTTTATCATAAGCTCTAATCCATGCCAAATTATTCTTTTGTAGAGAGGCAAGAGTGAAAAAATCCCAATCGCCCTCTATTCCAATCTTTTTAAAAATATTTGTAGCCTGGTGGGCCCAATTGTATTTATCTGGGGTTGATAAATCATCTTTCAGTCTATCCACTTCTCTCCATCTTAAATAACATTTCTTCGAATACGGATCATCGGACATTTTTAGAATTTTCTCTATTCAATTGAGAATTGACCCAAAAACTCTAACTGCAAGTCAGGATGCACCTATTTTTAATCTAATAGCATATCCAGCAGTATTCTGTGGAACATGTGGGATTCTCTTACGAAGAGTGGTTTGAACTTTTTTTATAAAACCGAAATACCTGAGACTCCACAGATGCGCACCATACATTAAAACGCTGGATACAAGGCTATCAAAAAGTCGAACAATATGATTTCATGAGTTAAGTTTTAATCTGTGAATCAGAGTAATCGTGGATTCTATAGCGAGTTCAGATTCACGAACAGCTTCATCTTTCGCCCTGACAAAAAGTGCAGATTGGGTGAATGGAGTGCCCAGGTAAATATAATTTTTGACAATATCAATCTCGGAGGTTCCATACATAAAAGGTGGGTATCTTTTGTTATGCCCATGGCCTCCCTTTCTATAGATTACTATTTTTGTTTTGTCAATGTTGACTTCTAGCTCATTTATCCTGCAGTAATCCAATAATCCTTTAAGAATCTTAAGCATTTCAACCAGAGTGTCCGCGAAGAAAGTCAAATCAACGGCACAAGCTAAGAATAATATTTCTAACAAATGGTCTATTGATACACCTCTGATACCTCTGGCATACATAAATTCTTGTAAGACAGCAATTAAAAATGTAAACACTGTTGGACTAAGAACCTTTCGGGATTAATTTGTTCCATAAGATATTGTGATTAACTGAATGAAAGGCTGCTTTAAAGTCAACGTAGAGTACAAAAAGTTTGCCTCCCTTCAGTCTCAGACGATTTTGAATCATCGCGTCAAGGGTAAAGATCTGATCCAAGCAACCTCTCCCCCTCCTGAAACCTGCCTGCCACTCTGGAAGATGTTGCATGTCTTAAGCCCAAGCTGTCAGCCTTTTGGAAATAATCTGCGTAAATATCTTTGTAACACAGTAAACCAACGCAATGGAGCGGTAGTTGAAAGGACGAGTGACATCCCCATTCTTGTGTATCATTCTAAAACGATGATTGAAAGAAAAGGGCCGAAAAAGGGTTAATTTTCTTCCGATTCTTTTTTTTTAATTACGACTGATCCACCCCCTCCACCATCACTCGTCAGGGGGCAGAAACTAGCCTGAGGTCAAAAATCCTGCCCCTGTCCCGTTGGGTATTTAGTACGTATCTGGTTGGCGCATGCGCGCCTGGCGCTCAACAAACAAAATTTAGAACTATCGTTTTCCGTTTTTAGGGGTTTTCTCGATTTAGATGAGGGACGGAAGGAGGTAACAATCAAAATAGAAATAACGATGAAAATGGTCGTTATGAATTGAGGCGACAACGTCGGGCTTTCGGAAATGAAAATAAATAGTAGGGTTCAAGATCAAAATAACCGTGACTAGAGTTCATGGAAATTTTAACCTGAATTTGTTGCACTGCTCTATTGATTTATTCGTATTGGTTTTTATGATTTGCCTGACATGTATTGATTGCCATATTTTGTGATTTATTGATTACCATGATTAAATGATCCATGGTCAAAATTTATAACCAAAAAACTGTGTGTTACATTGTTCAAACAATTAAATCAGTTGAGCTGAGTCCCGATTAGACCCTAAAAATGGTGAAATTTTGTGTACTCCCGGGCTACGCCAGTGTTTCATAGTGATTCCTAAGTGATTCGGTCCCCCGCGAGTGGAAATATAAAAAAAAAACGCGACACCCCAAGCTTCAAGATGTCAGATCCACAGGATGCATGGATCTAGGCGCTCACGAACGATAGACAACGACCCATGGTGGGTACAGTCCCAACATTACGCGATCGTCTACTCCAATATGCGCATTTTCGGAGAGAGGCGAATGGGAACGACAACCCAAACCGTGTGCAAGACAAGGACAGCTTAGCTACCGCGCGTGGCAGCAACGATAGGGCCGTGTCGCATGAAAAGTTTTTTGATTCGGGGATCGAAACAGTGACCGCGGAAAAACACACATAATGTTTCGGTGCAATAGCACTTGGAGTGCCTGGTGTCGATGCAACGGGTGCATGCTTGTTGCCGTCGCACGGAACGTCCATCCCCACTCCGCGCGTGCACAGCACCAGGACCCACGTGACATATACAGTTCCGACGGGAAGCATCCCTTCGCCGGTCGAGTCGCTAACTAATGCGACGGGCTTGTGCGCCACCTCTCCCCTCTCCAGCCGTACCGGCACAGTGCCACGCACTGGCAGCAGTCGTGAAACCCACACTGCGCCACTGTCGCGACGAGAAAACTACCCTGATTCTCGTCCGTTTTCGAGCGTGTTCTCAAAGCCAGACTCCAACTACTCGTGCTCGCCACCGAACTCAGCGGCACACTATAGTGATGTAGTACTGCTAACCGGACAGAATGACAGATCCGCGTCACATAACCGCTACCGCTGACCGGGCGACTATTCATTTTCGGGAAATGACCATTAAGCTATCGCGCATAATAACAGCAGCAATAAAAGCAAATTCGTAATCGCCCAGGCATGTCAAACGAACCATGCGTTCGCCGATCATAGCCTACCTCAAGAGACTCACCCTCACTGCAGCACTGTCTTACGAGGTGATTAACGCTCACGCGTAAGCTTCAACGAACCATTCGCGCGGCCCCAAGAAAATTTCATGCAATCTAAGTGCCACACTGGCGGACTAGGCTCACCCCACACACGATCCGTGTATAAAATACTACGAAAGTGAAACCTTCCTTTCTACGGGTAGTCGAAATGAAGACTTGGAAACTTTCTTAATGAGAATTAACCAATGTCGCAGTTTAGTGCCAATTTCAGACAGGGAAGTGTTGCTTTGTATCCCATTCTTTTTTCAGAGATTGACTCATATTGGTTTAATAACTCGTTTGAGGGATGGGATTCGTGGGAGCTTTTCGTTGAATTAGCACGGATTCGCTTCGGTGATCCGAACTACCAATTCAAATTACGGCAAGAAATTTACAATCGTACACAAGGGCTAGACGAGCCCGTTGAGGACTATTCAACGTGTATCCGCACATTGCTGATCCGATTGTTGCCATCATACTCGAAACAAGAGCAAATAAGTTATGCTCACCGAAATATGTTGCCAAAATTGCAATAAATATCCGTTGAAGCGAGATTAATAATTTCGGCCATCTAGAACAATTAGCAATTCAAGTTGAAAAATCCCTACAAGTTCAGAGAACTTCGGACTCCCACCTCCACCTTAAAAATCACTGCTACCAAGTCTAGCCTTCCGCGAAAGAAGACGAGGCTCCTTCTCCCGCAGAGCTGCTGCAATAAATTCTCTCAAAATGACGGACAAAGATTCGATTGCAATTCAAGTCGATGAACTGAATTATACCTCTTCTCCCGTGACCGGAACTCCGTCAGATTCTGAATCCTGTAACAAAACTAATAATAAAAATAATAAACAAAAAGCTGCGGTAAAGGGGACACATCTTAAGGCTATTAATATTACCGAAAATCAAAGCCTTTCCGGTAAAACCAACGAACCAATGGCTGAACAATCAATCGATCCCTCGAGAGTAGCAAGGACTCTGCCGCTGTGTGCCCCTCCTCTCAGCCAGCCGCGGCAGTCCCCTGCAGAGCTATTTTGTTGGAATTGCCACCATCCAGGGCACAGATTTGGAGATTGTGGGGAATTATGAAGTACCTTCTTTTACGAATGCGGTAATCCCGGTTTCACCACAATAAATTGCTCTATGTTTCAGGAAAATGCTAGCGGGAAACGTTAGAATGAACCGTGGCGCCTCCTGGTTGCTCTAAACCAGGTCCTAAAATGAATAATAATAATAATGATTCGGAAAACCTAGATTCAGTTTCAATAATAACAGATCCGGCCGAACAACCTGACTTGGGACCTCTCATTTATTTAACCTTGTCCATCAAAGGCCAACCCCTGAGAGTCATGGTTGACTCTGGGTCTAATCAATCTTTTCTAGGCCAGCCGGGCATACAACTTATCGAAAAATTGGCCCTGCCGGTCTCGCGTTTTAAATCAGACTTGGTGAACTCCACGCTCAGACAACTTGAGGCAGTAAAGGAAATGGTTGAATTACCCACAGCCCTAAATGGAAAACGAGGAAAATTGCAAAACGAGAATATTGCCAGCCCTAAATTCACAATGCGCTTTTGGCCCATTCGAAAAACCAACAGAAGCTATCGATTTTTAATGGACTTCCGGAATTCAAATTCAGTAACCAAGCAAGATGCCTATCCCCTCCCTTACATAAGTGGAATACTGGATAAGCTCAAATGCGCGAGTTACATATCCACCCTTGACCTAAGTCAGGCCTATCACCAATTCCCCCGATGCGAAGATTCGCGAACTTACAGCTTTCACTGTAGCGGACCTAGGCCTACTGCAATTCACTTGTATGCCTCATGGTTTGACCAACGCTCCTTCCACCTCGGTTTCCTGGTGAATGCGGAGGGCTTACAGGTCGGCCCAGATAAGATTAACCCCATCTCACAATTTCCGGCTCCCAACACCGTCCATAAAGTTAGACAATTTCTAGGCGTAGCTCTCTGGTACTGCCGTTTCATTCCGAATTTCACCACAACCGTAGAGCCCTTGATTCTCCTTCTTCGGAAGGAGCAGCCTTGGCTCTGGGAAGAAGAGCAACAGATCGCTTTTAAAAACATACGCGCCTATTTAGCCACCAACACCGTACTTGTTCGCCCTGATTCTTCTAAGGAGTTTGTACTCCAAACCGACGCTAGTTTCACGGTTCTAGGAGCTGTCTTAATGCAAACGATAGAAGGAGTAGAGAGAGTTATCGCGTATGCCAGCCGAAGTCTAACATCAGCAGAACGTAACTATACCGCTACCGAGCGAGAGTGCCTCGCTGTAGTATGGGCGATACAAAAATTTCGATACTACATAAAGTGTTCCCATTTTACAGTAGTTACCGATCACAGCAGCTTACGATGGCTGGATAACTTGAAAGATCCAGCAGGCCGGTGAGGAAAGTGAGCATTGGATTTACAGGGCCACCAATATACTATCGTTCATCGTAAAGAGGTGAGCCACCATGTGTCTGATGCCCTATCGCGTACGTTTGAGGAAAGCGCGGATAGAGTGACCTCACTAATTAATACAGACGATACCTGGTAACACGATCGGCGCGAAGCCGTTGGAAAATTTTCCGCTAAGTTCCCTTTCTGGAAAATTGAGAATGGTGAATTATTTTGCCACCAGTCGAACCCAGTATTAGACGCAATCTGCGAAGACTTGAATGCCTATAAATTGATCTTACCGATGAGCATGCGAAACCAAGTGATGCAAGAAAATCACGATGACGCCCAAGCCGGTCATATGGGGATCGATAGAACATATGCGCGTATCGCTATAGATCATTCCTGATCAGGGATGTTCCGAGATATCTCCGACTATGTGCGGAAATGCCCGAATTGTCAAACGGAAGAGGTCGAACAATAAGCTTCTTTCGGATTAATGGGTCACCGAATAATTGAAAAGTCCTGGACCATAGTAGCAGCCAATATTTTAGGTCCCTACACTCGCATAGCTTCCGGATTCGAATACGTCCTGGTCATGCAGGATCTTCTTACCAAATGGGTGGAGTTTCGTCCGCTACGACGTGCACCAGGTCCAAAAATTCGTAATGCATTTAAAAAACTCGTTTTAATGCGCTGGGGAACACCCCAAGTCCGACTCACCGACAACGAGACCGAATTTGTAAATTCCTCACTAGGAGGATTGGCCCGGGAGCATAACATTTACCATACTACCAATCCACCCCACCACGCACAAGCCAATCTTGCCGAAAGAGTAAATCGGGTTCGGAAAAGTATGATGATAATATTTATTGAACACGAGCACAGAACATGGTACCAATACCTTTCAGAATTTCGATTTGCCTTCAACACCACCATTCATTCCTCCATTGAAACCACACCTGCCTTCCTAAATTTTGGTCGCATTTCTAAAGGAGTGAATTCCCTCCAGGCTCACGAATAACCCATCTTATCCACTCTGACTAGGGTAGAAACTCAAGACCCAGTCGTATGGTCTTAATTAAAACTCGTACCTTATCCTCTGCCGAAAAGGATTACTCTCTTAATCTCGCAAAAAAATTCCAAGTTTGTGAATAAGATGCATGTGAAAGATTTCAAACCATATCGAGCATAGCCTGAGCCTTCTTTCTTTTTTTTGCCTTCCAGGTTAGTGCAGCTTTCGAAACCTTGAAGCTATCGCTGGAATAAGGAGCTACCGTTGAAATCTAAAGCTATCGTCAGGGCTACCACTGCTGCCTTGAGCAATTCGTACTGAATAAACCCTTCCGACATTGCGGAAGGTGGCTCTAATCTGCTGCCAACCCCTATGGAAGAATTGGACGTCCAATTGCGGAGATGACTCAGGATAAATCCTGAATTTCCCCCAGGTTGGCGTCATCTACAGTAATTTCTACTTACGATCTACGCAGCCTCTCAGCTCAACCCAGGTTTGCTCCCCGCCTTGCAAACCGGGGCCGAAGAATACATTGCCTCAACGAGCTGACTTATACCACCTGCCTCAATGGGAAACAGTGGCCCAATGACTGACCACGTGTGCCATCGCCCCAAGCCGAAAGAGTAGGCTTCCGTGAGAATACAGACACCACGTCGCCGGGATATAGTCTCGGTGACCACCTAAACCCCTGCCTCGATAGGAGTCCGAAAGAACTTCGGGGCGCAGGCGACCCAGACGACATCCATAGACGTAGCCGATACCATTATCATACCACGTAACAAGTCAACAGGAGCAGAGGAACGCCCCAGTCAACGCGGTTCTACCGGGGCCATCCTCAAGAATTCGACTGGCCTCCATCCAGCTACTGGGGACAAGGGGATGATGACTCCGAAGAAGAGCAACGACTAGGGTGGCTCCCCACACCAATTCCCCAATACCGCCCATCTGTCAGACACAGCGGCACCGCTACAGACGAGCCACCCAGCCAGTTCCCGACCTCACCACCAGCTAGAGGACAGCGAGCGAATCCCGACCGACCCGAGATGCTGTCTGAGCCAAAATCAAGACGACAGGAAACTCTACCTTCCCCCAATTCAGCGGTACACTGCTGGAACGGTGGGTCCACGCAGCATACCCACAGCCGGTGCCCACAGACGCCTCATCATACTTATTGCTACCGATGCAGAAGGCCGGGCGTCACCATCAAAGGCTGTCCGGATTGCTACGCAAAATGGAGATCAGAAGGACCCTACCGCCCTAGGGCACCTAAGAAATGAAGAGCAAGGACAACAACAAAAGAAGCACCGAGAGGCGAAGGCCACACATCGTCTGCTTCGACCAGGTTTAGTGACTGTTTGCCCCCTCGTATATTTTTTTTGTTGTCGTCACTTTGAAATCCACATTTTTCTTTATTATAATTTAAACTCTCTCAGGATCTTAGTTTTGCTGTCGTACCGTTAATGTAAACTCCGCTACCGCTATTTTAAACGCTAGTTTTGCTACCGCACCATCTCTATCCATTTTGCTACCATTTTCTGAAACGCTGTATTTTGTCGCTCTCGTTAAAGGACACACTTTATCGCTACCGTCCTTTGGAATATTAGTTTTCGTTCTGCGGTGAATTCCGCGACTTCGCTATCGTTCCTAAGGTCCGTTTTGTCTATTTCTTGTCTTTTTTTTCTTAATTATTTTTTTCTCTTCTGCGACAATAACCTTTTATCACACAATTTAACTCTTTTTTTCTCTCCCCACTCTCGTGTGTAAATCTCAGCTAACTTAAGTTGTTAAAATAAACCTAAATATTCTTTAAAATATCAGGCATCTCAACTCGCTGATACCCTCCCTTATCCAGCCTGCATCCATGTAGTATTCATTCCATTTCTCTCAACCTGTAAAAGTCCTAGCCAAAAATTTTCTTTTCTTTTTTTTTACTTTTTCTCACCCTTCTCCTCAACAGTACAGATCTTGACCTAGCTTAGCCACATTATTTCAACTATAGTTTGTAAGAGTAACATACTTTCGTTCAAAGGTAAAAATCAAATTTCTCTTCATGCCATTCCTTGGAGACTCTTGCCGTGACAATCCAAAAGCCAGTATTATAGCTGAACCGTAGAGACGTGGTCCTTACTGAGAAGTTTTCTTTAAATTTTGTTTTGTCTAAAAGATCGGAAACTCGCATGTTATTTTTTTTTCTTTCTTTATTCCTTTCTTTATTTTCTTATCTATTTGGTTGAAGAATGAACTATTTTGTGAAAAATTCGTTTTTTTTTTCGTTGAATCCAACTGCTTGGAATTTTTTTTTTTCGCTCAAAATTAATTTTGAAACTGCAAATGTAACTATTTCATTTTCCGTCGGGAACTTATGTTTTTTATTTGGAAATTGAAACATTTGGTTGAAAATTCATGCATTTGTTGAAAATTCGACTTTTGGATTGTAAATTCAATTGTCTTTGAAAACGTCCGTCTTTTTGACTTGAAAATTGAACCATTCGCTCAGAATTTCAAACATATTTCCGAATATTTGTCTTTTTAAGCCTGCAAGTTCAACTATCTGGATGTGAATGCAACTGTTTGGTTAAAAATGAGTTTTTTGTGGTTGAGAATTCATCTTTTCCAAATGAAAATTCACCTCTTTTTATATTTTGGACTGTGGAGTCTGATACCTTAGTTTTCCCAGGTATTCTTGATACATTACCGAAGTCATACCCAATGGGAATTGCCTACATTGAGCCGTCACTTACATCTGGCGCAGTACTGAGCCAGTGGTCTTGTTAACGTCCAGCCAAATCTTAGCAGGCCAGTGCTGGAGCAGTACTTGGTAAATTGCAGTTCAATTACTGTGCCGATACTGGCAAAATTCATAGATCAAAGAGCAAGTATATATCGGTCTGAAAATAGAAAAAATACGCTTCCAGTCTTGACTCAAACTAAAAAAATATAGTTTTTGTTTGAGTTAGAGTTTTATGAAAATGAGCATAAATGACAATTTTGGAGATTCGGCTAATATTGATTAAAATCTTCAAAAAATGATAGTATTATGTATAACAGGCCTTTATAGTATGAACCGGTGAATTTTAAGGGAATCGTGGCTTGCTTCTCCAATGCAAACTATGAACATATGTTATACACAATACTAATTCTTTTAATTTTAATAAATTTTTTATCGAATCCCAAGATATGTTACTTTTTCTAACTTTAAACAATTCTTCCTCAAACCAAAAATATTATTTTCTATTTAAATTTTTTATTAACATTTATAATTCCAAAAAACTGTGCATGAGAAAAGATTGGCATAACTTTCGTATCCATAGAAAAATATGTTTAATTTTCCGAATTGAAATTTTTTTTGATGATATTGTACCTCGGACCATTTTTCATTCCAAAAAATCATTACAGCTTTTTATTTGTAATAATAAAACGTAGCAGCTATTCAGCACCAGCCATTTTTGCTTTTAAATAATTTCGTGTTTTCAGCTCAGCACTCTAATGTAGTGCTTTGTGTATTTTTGATAATCACGCCGCTTCTAAAAGTTACGAAAATTTTGAGTGTCCGTCGCTCTTTCTACACTGAAACTCCACTCTTTCTACACACAAATTATGAGGTAACGCTGTCGAGTTTTTTCTTTTCTCATAATTATTATTAATTTTACAATAACAAATTTTCCGATTTTTTTAGCAAAAATCGGTTTTTTGACTCCCAAGTATTACCAAAAATTAAAAAATCCATAAAAAAAGAAACTTGACAGCGTTACCTTGAAAAACTTATAAACTGATAGAAACATTTTGATTTTTTGATTTCAGAAGATCCAGTGATGAATGACAGTCGTCACCGCAGAACAACTTTTTTTCGAGCCGACTCCAAAAACTTGCTGCCCATGGCTTATGACTTGATATTTTTCCTTGAAAATTTCAAAAAACATTCTTTGAATGTTGTTTTATAATATTAAAATCAATGAAATAAACTAGCATTGCCTGTAGCGTGAAAAAAAAATCCTGAATATATGCTTTTTTCACTGAATTAACCTCGCCTCCCCCCCCCCCGTAATAAGTGTAGAATCTGTAAGTATATTTTAAATTATTTCTCTGAATCTTTGACGAAAATTATATATCGGTGACAATTTATTATTCACTGATGTCTCCTTAAAATAAACATAACCTTCATCTAGTCTGTTTGAACAAAATCTCGTAGCCTAATCAAAGTCGACAACAACTTTAATGTTATGTAGGATACTTGATCAGCATTTATTTCATTCACAATTTAAGCTGATATTCCCTAGTGAACTTGTAGTGACTAAAAAACTTGAAGAATCTAATCCACTGAATCTATGTACAAGCATAAAAAAGAAATTTGTTCGCTTTCTCTCGCAATATATAATACATATGAGCTAATTCTTCCTAAAATGTACCTACTAACCTTTAGTCTTTAGTCAAATTTTTTAATAGCTATTCGCGCGCTGTTTAAAATTATGAAAGAATTTTTTTGTTTATAATAAATAATGGCCCTTCAATTTATAGAATTATCTAATAGACTGAAATTAATTAATTCTGGTAAATATTAAAAATAAATAAATCCTTACTTTTCTCGCATTTTAAATAGCGCGCGAAAAGTAACCGATAAGCTGCGGAGCGCGACTCATGCGCAGTTGTGCACGGGACTCCTCATAGGAGTACTGGGTAACTAGCCTAACTTGATCGATCTATTCATTCTTTTCGACCCCTTTCACGGCGAGCAGGCGTGTCATCATAATCGAAAAAGTGTAAAATTTGTAAAAATGACTGATGAAAGTGTACCTGAGCTTCTGAAATCTTGGGGCTTTTCCAAGGATATAATTGGAGAATTCAATGGTAAGTAAGTTTTTCTGAGCATACAGGTATTGCTAATATAGTCTGCAATGCGTACTTTTTCCCTTAGCCTTACACTTAATCCCAAAATTTAGCATCACGAAAGAAGAAGTGGATGTAATATAACCACGTTGAACGTTGGAAATTTTTCGGGTCACCTGTAATGTAGTAAATCTACGTATGTGTTTGTCAATTGAAGGTGGATGATTCAAATTACAAAAGGCTTGTGATTTTACATCCAGCTGTCAAATCACAGTTCATTTGTAAAGTAAACTAAAAATGTGTGAAAATACCTTCTAGGTATGATAAATAATTCATCATAGAACACGATGCTAATACTTCAACTTTATATGCAAAACTTCTAAAATAGGAAAAGACCGGTCAAAACGTTGATTTGCATCCAAATGCTGCTTTTTTACAATCAAAATTTTTGTGCGTCGAGCATGTAATTGTACCACTATCCACGCAGAACTTTACTATCATGTTGTAAAATGACAGTGCACTTGTTTAATTGATTTCCATTTTGTGATTTTACAATCGACAGATAAATTTATAGGCCATTATTATTTTACCACGTTTAAGGTGACCCGAATATTTTCCAACGTTTAACGTAGTAATTTCACCGAAAATTTTAATATTATCAATCCCATGTTTTATCACACTGATACAGGAAATTAAATTACATATGCAATTGTGATTATAAATTCGATTTGTGATTTCATTAAGTGAAACACGGTAAATTTGATGAATTATGACAAGCTAAATTACAAATGATCGGTCTTTCCATTTTCACTTTCTTACAGTGATTCTTAATTTCCACACCAAGAAAAAAAAATTCGATAATTCCAACAAGCCTTTATGGGAAATTTCTTCTATGTTCGTGTAGATACTATTTAATAATAGTTTAAAATTATGTAGGTACTAAAAAATGTTTTTAACATAATAAAATGTTTTTTTATATATACGTACTTTTAAATGGGACATATTTTATTATAGTTATAATAGGGTATTCATATTGAGGTACTATTGATTAATTAAATATAAAGTGTTTAAAATAGAATTTCTCATTTCACGTCCAATTAAAAAAAAAAGTTCCTTTTCAATTTAAGATTATAACGAAAAATCAACACATATAATTAATTGCTAATTTCATCGTTCCTTTAAGAAAAGCAAATTGATGAATTTGTTCTGGTGAATTTGAATGAAGAACAAATTGATAGCCATTTTCAAAATTAGGCAATAGATAGAGAGCAGCGAGAACTCTTCCTAGTCTCAGGATATGATGCCAATTCTTGTTGACAACCCTTTCCGATGGAGTGATCACACCAAGTTCGCGAAGAACAAGAGCATATAACTCGACAATAAACAAGGATTGCCAAGATTCGAGATGAAGAGCAACGCGTCCACGAGCAAACTCGATTTGTCCATCCCCAACTGTGCTGATAGGAACACTGATGGCCTGCTGTGGAACCGAGGCGGCGAACCAATCGGCGGAATACGAAGCCAATCTTAGAGCCGGGGTCAAGCAGGGCTCCTGTTCGAAGTTGATGTCCGTTTGAGGTCCTCGCGGATACTTGTGCAGTAGCAAGCAGAACCTATCAGAAAAAAAGCGGCCGATTCTCCCTAAGACGCAGAAGCAGATTCCGAATCCAAACGAGCCCTCTCAGTGGTTGAAGAGATCGAGTCTTCAGCAAAAGGCCCCCCACGAGTCATGTCTTCATAATATGTACCACAATGCTGCCCTTAGCATAGACGACAACGAGCCTTCGAAGGTCAGTTACGACTCCAGTGTCCTATCTGAAGACAATTAAGGCATACACGTAGTCGAATCGCAGTTTGACGCCGATCAGGAGCATTAAGCCTGTGCCACTCTTGACAGTGACCCATGTAATGGTTTGAGTTAAAGCAGCACAAGATTGATTGACGGTGGTAGCCAACAACTGACACTTGAATCTCGAGCTCGGCTGGGCGTTCCAATTTGAGGCGATCGAACTACTCCTGGATTCACTCCTTGGGGTACGCAACGTCTCGGCAGCTTCAAGTGCTCGAAGTCGCTGTTGCAGGAAGCCTTGCATTTCAGAAAAGGTCGAGATGATATCGTCTTCGCCCAGCTTACTTTCCCAGTCTCGGAGAGTAACGAGATTCATTGCTGTAGCAGTCACGAATGTAAGTAAGGGATCCCAATTATTAACCGGGCAACCAATGAGGAGACTCAAAGATTCTCTCCGCCGTGAAAGGATATCTAAAAAAGTCTGCAAGCCCTCTGCACTCTCTCCCTGCGACGTATTGATGGCAGTTATAGTCTGTAGATGGTTTTCGATTAGTAGTCGCTTGCCGCTGTTGCAACTGAAGAGAAGGTTCCAGGCTGTTGCGAAGCCAGCCTCCGCTGTGAGCATCGTATTCAAAGTGCTCTTGGCCGTACCTCGAAGCGCTCCCTCTAGGTGGTTTAACTTTTGCACTAGAGACAACGTTGTATCATCGTGTACCATGAAACAAAACAAGTCCCGAGAGGGCTCTCAGTCCTCTTGTTGACCAGAGAATACGGGAATAGTTACTCGGGGCAAATTGTTCCGCGAGCGAGCGATATTCACGGCAGGAGCCAGATGCCCCGGGATTGAGGATACCATCGGACTGTCGACACGATCCCGCTCGTCGCAGAGACGACCGTAGGCCCCGACGCAAACAAACTGGGCAGAGGTATGCGGGTTCTTAGCGAAAGATGGTTCACTGGCAAGGGCATCCCGGCTCACAAGTTTGAGGTGTGTGGATCTGAGTGTCCGAAAACAATCGTTTAATAACTGGACTTGACTACGTGGAATCCCGGAAGTAATTGCCCGCCAGGCAGCGGCAAACACAGCACTTCTCACACCCGTAATCAAAGTTACCAATGACAATTGGCCTTCCAAAAGGTTCGTAACTCCCACAATGAGATGTGTCCTTGAATTTTCATCAAATTCGCGATGGTTGAAGCCCTGCAACCAATCTCTATGACAAAAACGGAAACCCCAATAAGCGATTTGATCCAGCGAATACAGTAC
>JAUMHM010000016.1:1821650-1834780 GCA_032362435.1 Melikaiella ostensackeni
AGGTCTGTGTTCGACCATTTTATGAGCTCAAAAAAGTACATGAGGACAGGAATGGCAAAGGTGTTAATAGCCCTGATTTTGTTGACCGAGTTGACAGACCTCTTCAGATCCATTCTGAATCTTGTAGTGAAGGAAGGCTTTTCTTAACTATCGTATGCTGAATACCCTCAGACTCAAGAATACCCAGATATATGTATGACTCACCCTCAGCCATTGCCTCAATATGATCCTCATTCTCGTTCTCCAATTCTGCGGTCCCTAATTGAGGATTTTGAACATTGTTACTTGTAGAGAATTTCATGGCGCATCTCTTTTGTAGATAAATATATTTTGTAGTAATTTTACTTTTCAAGTTATTTAAGGAATATGTAATTCTTTGCTACAAAAATTTTAATCCGTTTTTTGAGATTAACTCGCCGTATCTTAGGCGCGTTTGAATATCTTTGTCTGAAATTTTGATGCAACATTCTTCAACATATTCTCTGACTGATAGAATTCTTAGAAAGCTTGAAAAATACTCCAGGGCCGTATATTAAATTTTTTAAAAATATTTTCCCAAAATCCCGGATGTAAAAAGAGGTCAGTAGGGAAGTTTTACAATATGGTTCATTTAGGAAACTCAAAGCGGGAAAGTTGTTTCTCATGAGTCAAAGAAGTTTTCTGGAAAGTTTCAGGTTCGTAGCTATTAAGGGCGGCTGTTTATAGCGTTTTTCGCGAACGTGCGCGGCCCTGCGCACCCCGGCGAGATAAAAAAAAAAACAAACCGTGGTATCCTTGATTATTGTATGAAAACTAATATCTTTTCAATTACCGATAAACCCGATGTGGCTCCTTGTGGGCTCGCTGCAGGGCCGCGAACGTTCGCGAAAAACGCTATAAGTAGCCGCCCTTAACAGCAACGAATCTGAAACTTTCCAGAAAACTTCTTTGATTCATTATATTTTGAATCCGTAAATTGCATATTTTTTATAACATTCAAGGCATCACCTTCTACTTTTGTTTTTGAATAATACAATTTTTGAACATCAAAGCAATTAGAATTTTCGTCAATGAGTGATTTGAATAAGTCAAGAAAACTAAGCCAATCTACATAAGTATGATAAGTTGGAGTCGGCGATATTTCTTCAATCCATGAGCTGATGTAAATCAGATGCAAAAAGATATAGCTATATATAGATATAGATATATTTTAATTTCACCGCTGAATAATTAAGTGGAAGCTTCTAAAAATAATCAAAATGAAATTCACTTAAATTAGTGAATTTATAAAACGGAAGCAGTTCGGTGCGACTGGAAATGTCGTTGTTTAAATTAGAATTTGGAAAATAATTGGACTCATTCTACTGATTCATAAGTAGATTGAATTGTAGTTTCAATGCGATGTAATCGACGCGACATTTGTGGATTCATAAGTTCATATATTCCGTCATCTAGAAATGCAAAGAATTATTTTTAGATTATTGACGGCCATCCGGGTGAATAACCCAGCATTGTAAGCAGAAATACAGTATTTTAATATCTGACTTTTGATCACTAATTTTCATTCACTATCACATGTTGTTAGAGATTTCCATGAAGCAATTAGCCGATCATGCCGTCAACTCATTTTTTTAAATAAAATATCGACTGTAGAAACCGTGAACAGCATTCCATTCTCGCAACCGCATTTATTGCGGTTAGAATCGAATAAGATCCTCATGTCAGCCCGAGACCTGTCACTTACTGTCATTGTGAGCTCTGTTATGTAGGCCGTCGCACGGTCGGTAATGCTCCAAATTTAGTTTTTCATTTAAAATTTTTCTTTCAAGTGCAAATAATTAAGACCATTAGAACGTTCCTTAGTGCCGTTTATGTCTTTTCCGAAAATTTTAACTCGATATCTCATTTCGTGTGGATATAAGTTGTTTGAAAAAAAATTATGACGTTGCTCCACTTTTAATTTCTTCGAGACAATTTTTTTACAAATTTTCACCCAAATGATATATACAAACGTAAGTTACTGTTTCCTTTCGCATTTCCCAAAGTTTCAGAGCGATATTTTATTTACAGAAAGAGTAAATCGTTCTAAAAATAAAGATTAAAAGTCGAGCATTAGTTTAGTCACGTCACTCCTGTTAGACATGCCCTTAACATGGGAAAATTTTGAATTTTCGAAAAATTGGACTGATACTTCAGGGATTTATCAAAAGTTGTCAAATTTCTTAGCGGTTGAAGGGGAGTTTCTACGGAATAACACCATATTAATAACCTCTATTTTTAACACCCCCCCCCCCCCAACAACGCCCCAAATATGACCCAAAAATAAAAAAACTACATTTTTACGTATTGTTGTTAATTTTCAGCATTTTCTGCCGTCATTTTCATTACAAATAATTACTCACGGACGATTTGAATATCCCCTATGACTTTTAAAACCATTTTCAATTGTTCATATACATGTAACTGAAAATCGAGCTACTTATTGTTGAATAATTACATAATTTTGATACTTTTCTTCCAATGTATAATGAATTTCTATTTGTTTAAACAATTTCTATTTGCTCAAGGAGTTTTCTTTCAAAGACTTTTAAAAAATAATATAAAATAGAACACATACAATTATTTTTCTGACTGTATAGCAAATAAAAATTGTTTAAACAAATATAAAGTTGTTAAACATTAGAAGAAAAGTATCAAAGTTATGTAAGTATTCAAAAATAAGTAGCATAGGATACCAATTTTAAAAAAAGTGAACATCTCTGACTAGATTTTAATAAATTTTGAAATTAAACAATAATTAATTGTTCAAATAATTACATTACGTTTTTTGAAAAAATTATTACTCCAAATAATGACTAACTATTACATTTCAATAAAAAAATACGATTATTTTGTACATTTTTTGGGAAAAAAATAATTGTTTAAATAAGTTACATTTATTTAAACAATCAAAAATTGTTTGAAGTCATGGGAGATATTCAAATTGTCCATGAGTAATTAATTGTATTAAAAATTACGGCAGAAAATGCTGAAAATTAACAATAATACGTAAGAATGTAGTTTTTTAATTTTTGGGTCATATTTGGGGCGTTGTTGGGGGAAGGGGGGGGGTGAAATGAAAGTTTTTGATATGGTCTTATTCTGTAGACACTCCTCTTCAATCCCTAAAAAAATTGTCAACTTTTGATCAAACCCTGAAGTATCAGCCCAATTTTTCGAAAATTCAAATAGTTCCCATGTTAAACATATGGGATTTTTAAGTACCCGGGGGCACGTGTTAATATTGTAATTTCCAAAAAAATACGGATTTTCTTTCTCCGGAAATAGAAACTTTTTGGGGGGTCTCTTGCCCTTCACAGTAAAAAAAATGTTGCAATGCGTTTTTGGACCACCCTAGTAGACATCCTTGAAGTAAAAATAGGAGACTGATCTCCATACGTGAGTTTTGACAGCAGTAGCTGCACCTGAATACAGTCTCGGGTCCATTCAAAGTTTACGGACATGCGAACTGCGCATCTACTATGTCTTCTTCTCCCGTGGGACGTGTGCGAGTGAGTCACGAGGCAATCAATAATTCAATGGTCTATTTGTAAGTTTGTATACCTGGCCGTTTGATAAAATTCGAGAATAAGGAGTATGTTTACAATCGGGTAGTCTAAAGCAAAGTCATTTAACAACAAATAAAATCGATTCGTACTCCTCACTACTGTTCAGCTTATCGGTTCTTATTTATAATTTAAATAATATCAACCCAATGACAATGTCCAATAACCTGTCAACAGAATCTAAGATCTCTGTGTTCAACGAAGGCATGAGATGTCGGCGACCCTTGGCAAACTTCTCGGTCGCAAATGCCGAAAACCAAAATCAAAGCCATAGTTTTTCCTCGAGTGTCAAAAGATTACGTAGCGTGACCTAGATGACAGTGTTCTCTTTTCATCACCGAGAAGAAAAGATGTCCCAGGCGGGGATTCATCCCACGCTGTCACTTCTATAGCGACGCGCGCAAGCGGATACAAAAGGATGAGTTCTGCGCGATTAGGGAGGAGCACGTTGCTTGGAACAGGTGGGAAACGGACAGGGCAGGTATTCACTGAGCAATGTGGGCTTAAGGGAAATAATTGGCGTGAACAAAATGGAATCCAATTTCATCGACAATTTATATTCTAATGAAAGAGAGGAACATCAGCCACCGCATGTCATCGAAGGGAGTGGGGGGGAGGAACCCTGAGACGTATATTCCAATTTAGGTTACAAATGAAAACGCGGGGCACCGGAAGCGTAAAATCAGAATTAATCTTATATAGCAAAGCACTCTCCCGGTCTTTTGTGAAAAGTAATAGATTGTATGTAATATACAGTTTTTCGGCTTAGAACACTCGATTATTTGAAGGCTTTTTTTTATTTAAAAAGTTCCGCAGGTTGACTTTCTAAAACTTTCATTTTATTTTGTATATGAAATCTCTTCTAAATTACTCGAGGCCAAGAAAATTGAAGCATATTTTTATAAATAATTTGTGTAAACAAATGCATTATTTGGGCATTTTTTCCCACCAAGTTCCAGCGCATTTTCGTTTATAAAAAATTTAGATAAATGTATTATTTCAAATTTATCGTAAATACATAATAGAGTAATGGAACCTTTCGACTCATATTTGTATAATTAAAAGTAGTTAAAGACTTTCCACTTAAAAACTTTCGAGTCAAATTGATCTGAAATTTAGCTCCAGTCAATCTGTACTCAATCAAAAAATGAACAAACGAATGAATGAATAAATGGTCTTCAACTTTGAAAACTGGCCTATAATAGCTTTCCTGAAGTTTGATTATAGCTTTGATTGAAAAAAATTCTGATCCGTTCAGAAATACGACCTGTAAAACTCTTTTTAAATGGCATTTCTACATTACTACTAACGCCATCTGGCGTCATAAACGGTTACTATGTTGACATATATCTTTTTAGGTGAGGTTACTTTCGATGTCTGTAAACGGTGGTCAATCTCAGGCTTTGCATTGTAATTCGTAAAGAAATGTATTGTTCAATACACGAGGCCACACGGGCGAGTGCTCACTGTTAGTGTGAAGTAAAAAGCGCGATAGGAATCACCTAGATGGATAAATATTCCTGGCGTTTATAGATGAATAACCAAAAATTAGAGTGAAAATACGGAGAAGCTATATAAAAAAAATATTATGACCTTGAAAATCAAAGTTAAAGTTAACAGTTTTTGACAAAAATATGTATTACTGATTACCATGTAGGCTCAGATATATATGATGTGCTGCTCATATGTTTCAATAGATTTTGTCATGATGAAACTAAATCCGGCCTTTAAATTACTGTAGGACTTACCGTTTCTGAGATAAATGCAATTGAATTTCTTATTTCAACCCCTCATGACTTTACTACTAAACTAAATTATTAAAGCCGGGTTTTCAGTAAATAGGATTCAATGTGTTAAATATATAGGTCAGCCAAAAAATTCTTATTACAATTTAAATAATTGATTATTTCGGTAAAACGCAACATTATACCAGCAGTTTCGAATTCTGCGAACCCAAGAACCCTTAAATACCATGAATTTCACGGGGACTTGGGGAGGGGAAGGGGCTCTGGTCCCTTGGGTTTGATCGACGTTCAAAGACCGCCTCCCCCACACTGAGAGAAACAATTCTATATCTCCTTTTTGCATCCGGCGCCTCAATTGTTTGCAGATTCTGATTCTTTGCACTTTAATATATGTCAGAGTCTAAACGTCGGAATAGTCCGTACGTTTATGTACTTTTATAAGACGGTCGAGTCTAAGCGTACGGACCTGGCAAGGGGCAGGGGGACCTGGAAAGAGGAAGGGAACATGGATTGTGTTTGGACCTATAGACTCTACCAATAATCATTTAATATTTTAAGTTTAAATAAACGAACTGTCTACTATTGAGGAATTTTCCGTAAGACTAACCCATTTCCAGCTGGTTCAAAGGTAATATTACCGAAAATTCCGTAACATGGGCCCTAGCGCCACACTTGATCGGTTAGTTTTACGGGAAAATCCATAATACTAGTTAAGGCTCCATAAAATTGCCCGCATAACACTAAACATATCACATAGTGTATATTTCCTGCAGTATATTTGTGTGTAAATTTATCGTAAATATTAAATAAGCAACAGCTTAACCTAATACTAATATTTTAATTCTAATATTTTTTCAGAGTTCTCATAAAATGCATATGCATTGGAAATTTTGACATTGATCATAGCGATGGGTCTAAACGAGGCAACACAGGCTTTGCTAAAAGAAGAGTGGTTGAAGCTATAGTTGTAAAAGGTATATCGAGTTCTGTAATCACGTTAATGAAGCGCGACGAATAATAAGAAAAGATAGTAGTTGATTCCCAAGCATAGTGAACAGAATTTTATTTCAAATGTATTACTGATTTATAAAAAAGCTTACATTTTTTCTTTGAAATTCTCAATGTAAACACTTCTGTCCTTAGATGAGAAAGCCAACGGCTAACTCGCTTCGTGTATTGAGAAGTCGCACAGTTACAAGTACTAGCAGGAATGAGTATGCTTGAGAAGCTACTATGGATTTGAAGTACGATGCGCAATATGCAGGCTCTATTGGGGATGTGGAATTAGATCCTTCTTGTCCTACATGTCTACTACAAACTGATGCTGTCTATATACCGACAGTACTGTTCGAAAGTTCGTTATACGAAAATTAAATTTTATGCGTCTGGTACATTTTTTGAACGACTGTTGAAGATGGCTGGCATCAAAATCCAGACACTTTTACTGTATGAAGGGGTTGTCTAGGATAAGGTTACTAAGTACAGCTTTGTTGTTTGTTCTATGATATCTGAACTACATGATAATCAAAAAATCTCTGACTTTTTACAACAGTGCTTTCAAAACAACGTTGCTGGTCCCGTGGAAACATGCTGGGACCAGGGTACTGCTCTAATATCCGGGATTGTAAAAGCATTTACACAATTTGATTCCATTGATGCTTATCTAAATAATTGCTCTCAACATTCCATTGACCCGGTGACACAGGGTATACTACCAGAAGTCCCGAAGTGTTTTGTGCGAACAGACGTAGCACACTTTTTGAAGATTATTGCTGAATGGGACTCACTGAATACTTCAAACCGTTTAGTAAGACAAGTTTATTTTTGAACAATGGGAATTTTAATGCAACGCACGACTATCCAAAAGGCACGACTAATATTGGAAAGTATGTTCGTTACACCTATGAATAATTTCAAAGGCCAAGATGCTTTAACTGGTGAAGACACTCCTGCAGAAAGGCACAGGCTTTGTGCACCGGCACTTGTGAGAGTAACAAGTACTAGAATTCTTGATTCTTTACAAGAACTTAGAGATATACTGGAACCGGAAAATGTAATTATATAATTAGAGATTTATATACATATATATAAAAAATCGAGCGCGAAGAGCGAGATCCGACAGACGCGCGCCCTGGGCGCGCTTAAACTCGCGAGCGAAGCACAGAATGTGCCAACGCGGCTGGCAGATTCTTACTTTAATTCTATAAATCGTGTATATTCCTCATTGGTCGGAAGAGAACTTCCTACGTTCCTTGAACTTCCAAAGCCTTCTGAAAAAAGTACTAGATTTTTCAATTATAAGATTATTTTGTCGAAAATTGGTATATTGTTTTAGTGTTATAAATTGATTCAAATTCAGGGATTAAAATGACCTACTTGTTTCAATCCGGACTACTTTCTGGCTGGCGAAACGTTTCACTGGCCCAGATCGGTTAAAAATCGGTTGAAAATACAAACTTTTTTATTAGTTTTGGAGTTACAAATTGATGAAAATTCAGACGATTAAAATGACCTATTTGTTTTTTCAATCTGGATTACTTCCTGGCTGGTAAAACGTTTCACTCGTCGGGACCGGTTAAAAATAGAAATTTTGTGATTTGGGGGGGATGGGGGCAAATGTATACGATTTCGAACGATTAAAATGACCTATTCATTTTTTTAAATTCAGATTACTTCCTGTCTGACGAAACGTTTCACTGGCCCAGACCGATTAGTAATCGGTTAAAAATAGAAATTTTGCAATTTTTTTGAGGTTACAAATTGATATAAATTCAGACGATTAAAATGACCTATTCTTTTTTCGAATTCAGGTTACGCCCTGGCCGGTGAAATGTTTCACTGGCCTGGCCAGTTAAAAATCGAATAAAAATAGAAATTTTGTAATTTGTTTTGGGGCTACCACGTTCTCTTTACCATTAATTCGTGGGGGTTACAAATTCAGACGAGTAAAATGACTATTTGTTTTTGTAATTCAGATTAGGGTCCTGGCTGGGGAAATGTTACACTGGCCTGACCTTTGAAAATCTTATTTCTGCTATGATACAAATTCTCATTTTGGTGTTACAAATTTATAAAAATTACGCACAAATTTTTTAGCTAAAAAAAATAGTTTTCATATAGGGTCTGGCTGGTGAAATCGACGTTCTGACTAATAATAAGTCCATAGGAAGATCCATACACTTAATCCCAACAACATCCACTAAGCAAAACTCTCCGCGAGGGCCCATGAGTATCTAAAATCTTTCGTTTCAGGTGTCAATCACCCCGCGTACATTCTTCGTCACACATTTCTTATAAACAATTTTCCACCACACATCCCTTTCCAGACATACATATTTTGCTTCCTTTACATTCATACATCTTTTCATGCAAGCACTTGTGTTTCTCTGGCTCTTTATATCTTTTCGCTTTAGAGTCTCATTCACATAACCCGACCATTGATTTCTCGGTCTACGACTAGGTACGTTACTATTTATTTGAGCTGAATACACTTGCTTCGTTGAACGTCCTTCCTCTATTCTCTCAACATGACAAAATCATATTGTGAGGGACTTTGCAAATTAAAGGATAGAGTGGATTGTGAAGTGTCAAAAAAATGGATGAAGTCAGTGACAACGCAAGGAAAACCATTGGACAACGCAAAGTAAACGTTTAATTAGGGTTTATAAGCACGGAACTAAATATTGCAATTTTAGCTTTATTCGTCACATTTTTACTTCCAGTAATGGCTCCTACACTGCCGACCATCTTTTACCCTCGTTCATAGGTCTGGGTATCATGTATCTCTACTTCCGTCAGCAGTAAATAAACTTCCAAGATACACGAAATCATCAACTTCTTCTATCCTTTCATTTAAGGCAATTTTGCATACTGTTTTATCACCCCTTCTTCGCAACATAATAATTTCCGTTTTATTCACGTTAATCTTGAGACCCATACTCTCCATTCTGGTATCCAGTCTGCTCAACATTCTCTGCAAATGATCGACTCATTCTGCCGCAACAATCTTAGTATCTGCAAACGCCAGTCCTCGCACTTTCACTGTCCCGAGATCATGGATTGTCTAAGAGAAGTACCTCATCTTAGACATTTATCCATGCATATATTGAACATCCAGGAGGGCATAACGCAGCCTTGCCTAAAGCCCTTCTTAATATCAAACCAATCGCTTAGTTATCAATTTATTCTCACACTCGCTTTACTACCATTATATATTGCTTTTATTGCTTTTAAAAGCCAACCAGTCAGTCCATACTCGTTCAGGACTTCCCCAAGTTTAGTTTTATCCACCTTATCGAAAGCTTTTTCTAGATCAATAAATGCACATAAAACTTTTTTGTTCACAGTAAAACTGTTTTCTATGATCTGTCTCAAGCTAAACATCTGATCCGCACATGATCTTCCTGGCATAAATCCCCATTGGACTTCTCAGACCATTTCTTCAGCTATTCCCATGAATTTACCAATAAGTATTTTGGTAAATATTTCGTCTACGGTACTTAGTAGGCAAATCTATCTATAATTAGTACAATCACCTTTACCACCCTTTACCTTGTAGAGTGGGATAATAATCGCCATTCTCCAATCATTTGGAACTTCACCGCTCACAGCACACATATTCATAAATTCGCTCAGCCACACAAATAAATATCTGCCACCGCTCTTAAGCATTTCAGCTATAATACCATCCACATTAGCAGCCTCACCATTCTTTAGTTTCTGGATTCCGACTAAATCAGTGCTTTCTCGAGTATGCTTGCTTTTTTTCGTCAACAGCTACGCGGGTTTCATCATTCTACCAAGCATCTCCAGTCCTTTTTTCTACAACCGCAGTACCGCACACTTACGATGCACTCTCGAAGATGCTATCCCGTAGTATTCTCCATGCACCATCTACATTTTTATTGTCTAATTCTGTCTCCCAGTCTTCTCTATGATGACCTAAATATGTATTCAGCTTTTCACGATATACCATTTGTACTCCTGGTTTCTGCAAATTCTCTATTTTAACATGCGTCTGCTTCGACTTATTATTAATTCTTCTTCTCCTTCATCCTTGACCCAGGTTCATTTTTGAAACTATTAGGTAGTGATCCGTTCCACATTCAGAACCTCTGTTAACCCTTATATTTCTTACCAGCCCACTGAGTCTCTCATCCACTACAACAAAGTCAATCATACTGTGGCTTTCGCCTCTACACCAAGTATACATTTGGATCATTTTATGCCTGGACAAAGTATTTGTAGTAAAAAAAACTTTTCTCTAAGCATAAACTAATCAATTTCTTCCCGTCACCGTTCGTTTTTGGGTCTCCGAAAGGAGCGAGTACCCTGTCCGTACCTTCACCTTGAACAACAATCCAGCCATTTATATCACCGAGTAGGTTGATTCCTTCCCCAGGATATAAAAATTTTAACGAAGTTGAAATAGGAATAACGCAATAATAATAGATATAACCCTGGCTACGCAACTAGGTTCATTAGCACTACAGTCTAGTGGAATTTCGACATGATTGGGGACAACAAAATTTTAGGCTTGGCAAGATTTACCTCACATGTGGATCATTTTATGCCTGAACTTAGTATTTGTAATAAACAAGCCTTTCTCTAAGCATAAGCTAATCAATTTCTCCCAGTTACCGTTCGTTTTTGGATCGCCGAAATGACCAAGTATCCTGTCAGTACCTTCGCGTTGCACACTAACCCAGCCATTCATATCTCCGAGTAGAATGATCTATTTCTCAGGATCGCAAGTACGTAAAATAACATCTAAAGACTCACAGAAGGAATCTTTTACATGGTAAACATTATTGAATAAAATTAATTTATACAGCTAAAAGCTTTTTCCAATTCATTCACTTTGGCGAAAAATTACCTTAGTTAATTCGTACATTAAAGAAAATTATTTCGGAATACAATATTTGAATCTCATTTTCAATTTAGCTACTGCTTTCCTCCGTTTTTTCCCGGTTAAAAATTCGTTCTATGGACTATGAATAGTTTAACATTCTCTGCCACGCTGTAAATATGAAAATACTATAATCTCAAAAATTTCAAAAAGTGGACTAAACGTACTCTCAACTTTCAGATGTTTTCAAAATATACTTTAGAAGATTCTTCGGCGGTTTAAAAAATGTATAGCCCATATCAGACTTTCTGCAATGCACGAAACACAAAAAATGCTCATTTTAGCCTAGCGTTAGCCCGGTTGACAGAAGCTTAAAACCAAAACTATGTCTCGATTAAGATTCTGATTTTGATCGAAGCCCGAAAGGAAAAAAATTGCTTCTTTTTCCAAAAACAGCCACGGTTGACAATAGTATTGTTCACATCAGAACCCCTGACTTTTTATAATGAAATTTAAATCTACAATATCTGTAGTGCATATCCTCCAATTTCCTTCAAAATTCGTTGGCATGTCTGGTTTTTATAGATTTTTAACAGAAAAATTGGACTTTTTCCCATTATGCGGAAGGGTAAGAAAAATAAAGACAAATATTTTACGTACCACGTGACTTTTTTTGAGCGAGTGCAAAGAGTACGGGTGCCCTGTAAATAATTGTTTCGAGGCAATGATGTCCGAAGGTGTAGGGTGTGTACCACTACCTAAGCTCGCAATTACCCCACTCCATTTTACTTTTAAACTTGGTTGAGCAATGTTTTGCATTTCCGCTTGTAAAGACCTTAGCACATACTTATTGTGTTTCAGTTTCCGTTTGTGCTCATACAGAAGGTAATCAAGTCTTTGTTGTATAGACCAAAAATGAGAGATGAGAAATGTTCTAGGAAAGAAGTAAATCATAGGAAATACTATGTAATTAGTGAATGGAACTGCTGAAATCAATAAGATTGGAGACACTTTGAGTAAATCTTTCGGCAATGTAAAATTTAGTTCCAGTTCATCCCTTGTTAGCTTTTCAATTCCTTGTTGTTTTTGTTTTTTCTTAATAAAAACATATCTTTTTATATCCAGGTATAAGTCTTTGATCCCTGAGTTAAATATACGCATTATCTTCAACGTTGGAAACTTTTTCTCTAAATTCTTCTGGTACGATGAAATGAAATTCATATAATGCAAAAGCCAAATTCTTCTTAAGAACGTTATTCTTCTTTGGGATCTGTCAGCTCTATTCTGAGGAGTTTTACTATTTGTGGTATACCGTACTAAACGTGGAACGTATCTAGACATGAAGGATGGTAAACAATTTCCACGACTCAAAATGCCATTTACTATCTTATACATTTTTCAATTGCTTTTCCTTTGTTGTTTTACTTAATATTATTTGTAGACCTACAATTTTCCTTTCTATTATATAAATGTCACAAAGGAATTGAAGGTAAACCAACTGAATGGGGAAATTTTTATGCTTTTTATTATTAGCATACCTTTTCAAGGCGCAGTCCAAAGAACGTATATAATAACGACAGGAAACTCGAGTAGAGAGGGTAGAGAACACGTTGCTGAAATGTCTTACGTCGCCAGCGCTGTTGTCGATTTTAGAATTTTTATCAAACCAACGCTGATTCGTCCTCAGAGGGTTCATTGCCAACGTTGAGTGATAAAAACCACTAGCCGTGGGAATGGATCTGGTTTAAATTTAAAAATAAGAGGAACACCAACTTCATATTGACACTGATAATATTTATCGGTTTAATTCTCTTCGTTTAATCTAAATACAAAGCACAAATATGTTCTTTTACACTATTAACTCCTTTACAACGAACTCTGTAGTTTTTACACTTAACCCTAATAGCACGGAACGTTCCGGGAACGTTCCAGGAACTAGCCGCTGGGACTTTC
>JAUMHM010000016.1:1868572-1882856 GCA_032362435.1 Melikaiella ostensackeni
ATATAATTTTTTTTTTTTTTTTTTTTTTTTTTTTTTTTTTATAATATATTAATAGAAAAGCAAATAAAGATACCTGGTAACTAAATTGTCGCACAACTTTATACAATCTGTTAGCTTCTTCGGCGAAATACTCAGCTTGGGTGAAGAGATCTTGAGTGGTTTTAAGAGCACCCTCTCCTCTTGTGAATTGATACATGGAGAAAGCCATTGAGGACATGTTTTTCGCTCTTTTCACTATGTCATTATTTTCCTCTGAAGCCGTACCACTTTCCTGCCATTTTTCTGTTTTAGCATCCATCTCTGATGTGATGAGTTTCATTTCAAGACCAGCTTTCGCAATTTTGGCCTGTTCCTCACTGTCTAGACTAACCGACTTCAAAGGCTTACTTGTTGTTCCATGTTTCTGAAAAAGTGAAACGAATAACGTCCCGGTAGTAATTAAATAATCTAGATATATGGTGTCTATTATCTTAAACTTCTTACATATTTGCAAATAAAATTCGGTAAACCTAATGATTCTAAAGGTCACCATGTGATGATGATCACCATATTAGATTCGGCAGATTAAATTTTGAAGCTTTTACATGAAATTCAATGTTGGCGCCCCCAAAAAGCTTCTTATACTAAGTTTTATACAAATTAGATTAACCTTGAATTTTTGACACTTTTGGGGGTCTTCTTGCGTACTGTGCATCACACAACCTTCTAATTTGCATGAATTCAAAATATTTGATAACACAGGCCAGCACAAAAATTTTCCTTAAACCCAGAGACCTCTCTCTATCTCATGAGGAAAATGCGATATTTTGTGGTTTGGCATTCTTTATATAAAACTATTGGCATGTGGAATCACTTTAAAATGCCCTTGGTGAACACCTCCATTCAAGAAAAGTCTTCGAAATTATTTTGGGGGTTGTTCTTATAACCCTTGGATAGCAGATTTTCTGATAAAGGTATTGGAACCATAAATCACTTGTAAGGGGATATTTCTGCCCGTCGAAATGCCGGCTTAATTGAGAAATGGCATGCCTCCTGTTTTCCTCCGGTGTCCCTATAATAAAAATTAGCGAAAGAACGAAAGGAAATAGGTGCTAGCCGTTATGTCTATTATCAGTTATGATCTAACGGCAAATTCTCAAAATCTTAATAAAAAAAAACTCTTATCAAAGTGTAACTCTCTTCATAAGCATCGAAACTACCAGAATTTTCTTAAAAGGAAGAATCTAAGCCGGATAAATTGAAGTCGTGAAATCTCACCGAGCAATGGCCTCCAATTGAAAATATTCCATCCCAAGCCATTTACTCCAAAGAGAAATCTCGACTTGAGCATTCGGCTCCAAAAGCTTTAATCAAACCTGTTAGAATTTATGCTTAGACATTTAATTCTTAGTTTCCACTAACCAATGAAGCTCAGGCACGAGAAGTACCGAAATTAAATTACGTAAAAAATGATTTGCATTTCAAATTTTTCACAAAATTAAACACCTGTATATTTCTCCGACAACAAGACTCGTGAAATCGTACACTCTTCAACAGAAGAAATTCACATGTTTTATCCTAAATTCGATATTCTATCGGTGAAAACCATCGAAAGGGCCCAATTTCATTATTAAGAGACGCGTAAACTAACCCCAAATCTTGCCATTTCATCGCGTGGCCGACTTCCAATTCAATCGAATTCACATATCAAAACGTCGGGCCACGTACTATTTTGTTGTTAAAAAACGCACAAACTATCCACCAAATCTTGCCATTTTATAGAGTAGCCGACTCCCAATTTAATCGACTGTACACATCAAAATGTCGGGCCACGTACTATTTCGTCGATAAAAGACGCACAAACTAACCACCAAACCTTGCCATTTTATTGCGTGGTCGATTCCGAATTCAATTGAATTCACACATCAAAATGTCGGGCCACGTACTATTTCGTCGAAAAAAAGCTAAAAGGTTGAATGCCTGGGTGGCCCTAGATCCCGCCACACCACACCACGAGGTCGACTTTTCTAACAACCGGAATTCAAAAATCTCGTCGACCACGCGGTGCCGTACTACCAGACCGAGACATCAATTTCTGAAAGGAGCACGTGAGTCCCATAACTACATGAATTTGATTCCCGAAATGCAAAACGAAATACACTCCACAAGGCACTGGGTAAAATGGCGAAGTGTCTTGGCGATAATCACCAATTTCTTAATTCTTGTAAAAATATGTCTATTTACATCGCAAGAACTCCTTGCCGAAGATTCAGTATCTAACCTGAATAAGTCCCCTCATATTTGGGAAAGTGTTCATCTTCTTAATAATCTTAGTTACTTTCCGACGATACCAAAATCAAATTCCAGTTAAACCTTGGAGTCTCGGAACGAAAGTGCCGAATTTTCGCTGAGTCCCGTGACAGGTCAAGAAACGCAGAGAATCCAGGTTCGTTGAGACGCGAGTCCTGAGAGGCCAATCAGCACTCACCTCCTGATGGGTTCGATGGTATCGGCCAATCTCAGTCCCGCGTGTCCGCCATCTTGAAAGTCCCTGTCGGAACTACGTCGTAAATTCTGGCGGCAAAACACAGAAAACTTTGTTAATGAAGGAACCTTATGATTCTGAGTGCATTTCCTTTTATTATTGTCCTTTGCCTACTCAGAACCCTTAATTAACATTCATAGAAATTATTAAGCTGCCGATAAGTTCACTACTCCTGGCGCCATCTGCTATGTCCGGGGTTTCCGGTAATGGACTTTGAGAATAACAGTGGAAGTCCGTGATTGGTGGATCCATTCTCTTCAGGCTATATGGCCGCTTAGGTTCGAAATCTATGAAAGGGACAAGGACAGAACGTCCTAAGCCGCCGTTCGACTCTGTTGAAGCTCAGCCGTTTCCCCCAGACCGAGATGGACGACGGTGTATGACGGCTCACGCAGATGGTGGAGACCGAGTGACTCAGGCTTCCTTCCTTCTCTTTCTATTTTTGGTTCGGACACTCCCAGTGATTTCTGGCATTGTGACATGGCTGGTGATCCTCCGTCGTTGACTGTCGGCGTTCGTTCACATAGTTTATGGGGAGAAGGAACACAAGTAAATAAATGATACAAAAGTCATTGCCAATTTTCTTAATCTTCCCTCTCTCTGCACCTTCGCGAAGAATCGCGCACTCTGTGAGGCTTGAATATAGGCTGGAGCCGGTCTCCGTAACGGCAAGAATTCGAGTCTGGTACCTTCGTTCGAGAATTATCTTTACGCGACAAAAGGCTTCAAATTCTTTATGTGCTCCTTACCGAAAAATCTACCCATGTAATCTACAAGTGTGGAAACCACCGAGGAAAATCGACGTTCAATCTTAAAAGGACCCTCGAACTTTTGAAACAATATACCCGCAAAGTCATCCGCCTTTTTCGATAGCTTTCGGTTCGGTCGGAGGACTAAGTCGCCCACTTTAAATCTCCTATCGCGTTTCTTAGCGTTGTAATTTTAATAATATTTAATATATTTTTTTATTTCACTAATTCTTAATCTAGCCTGAGTTTCATAGGCTTTGTCCAAGTTCCAACAAATTACGTCACGCAAATGATCCAACCTAGTAACTCTTTCCTTCCATTCCTCAGGTCGATGCTCCTGATGCTGGTCACCCGACTCGAGTTCCCTCCGCAGAGACCGATACGGTCGAGGGTTATGGCCGAAATTCAAGAACGCGGGAGAACCTTTAAGTGTCCCATGAACTGCAGTGTTATAGATGAACCTAAATTCCGACAGATGCAAGTCCCAATCCCTATGATTGTCCCTAAGAAATGAAATGATCATGGTTTTCAGCACGCGATTTACGCGTTCCATGAAATTTGCTTGTGCGTGGTAGACGGAGTTTGTAGTATGTATGATCCCGATATTTTTACACATTTGTCTTATTAGTTTATTGGCGAATTCAGTACCGTTATCGGTGTGAATCACTTCCGGTGATCCCCAGCGTGACACGATTAAATCCTTGAAAGCCGTTCCTATGATAGTACCATTTGCCGTCCGAATCGGGATACACTCCACCCGTTTAGTGAATGGATCTTGGTATACCAAGACATACTTATAGCCCGCCGTACTCTTTGGAAAAGGCTCCATGACGTCTCCGGCTACAACAGTCCATGGTTGCTCCACAACGTGCTGGCCCATCATGCTAGCAGGTCATGCCTGGTCGACCTTGCATCTCTGGCAACGACCGCAATCACGAACGAATTTAACAACATCCTGAAAAATTCCCGGCCAGTAGTATCTGAGGACCACTCTCTGATAGGTCTTTTCATTCTCCAAATGTCCTGACTGTGGCCGGTGTCGGTACAGAATTCCGTTCTCTATTTTCCAATTTTTCAAATCGGATTCATCCCGGACCGCCTGCAATCGTCGCAAATACCACAAATCCTCAGTCTCACCTATGCTAGCTAACGGAATCTCGTCGTCCTATGTCATTCGCGACAATGCATCTGGGACATGGTGTAACGCACCTTTCCTATGAATTATGACGAACTCATAGCCCTGTAGTTCCAGACCCCATCTAGCGAGACGTCCAGTAGGATTGCGTAAGTTATTTAGCCACCAGAGACTACTATGATCTGTGATTACTTGGAAATGGAATCCTCCTTGGTACTTTCGAAATTTTCGTATGCCCCAAACAACGGCTAGACACTCACGTTCCATAACCGTGAAATTTCTTTCGGCTGACGATAAAGTCCGGCTTGCATAAGCAATAACCCGTTCTTACCCACCTTGCTTCTGTATAAAAACTACTTCTAATCCTGAGACACTCGCGTTGGTCTGGAGATCTAATGAGTTTGTCTCTACGTCCTTGAATACGGGGTACGCAAGTATAGGTGCACTGGTTGAGGCCTTTTTGAGAGAGTCGAACGATTCTTGTTGTTCACCTCCCCAATGCCATTTCATGCCCTCTCTGAATAATCTCGTCAGTGGCTCAGCGAAAGTTGCGATTTCCGGTATGAATCGCCGATACCATTAAGCCATCCCAATGAACTTTCGTAATTACTTCACGGTTTTCGGAGCTGGATACGAGAGTAAGGATTCCACCTTGTCGAGATCTACTTTAAGACCCTCTTTGTTAACCAAGAATCCCAGGTATTTAACTCGGGAATAACAGAATTCGCTCTTATCGGGATTTATCGTTAACCCTGCTTCAGCTACCCTAATGAGAACCTTACGTGAGGTGATTTATCTACTGATAGATTGCGGCACTGTAAACTTAGCACGGAACAGAACCTTGAAAGGTCTGTAAATGTGGTGCAATAGCCCAGTTGCTAAACTACTTTTTCAGTAAGGGTATTACTGTTTTTCCATGATGAATGAGTTTATATAATCTTCCTCCCACTCTTTTTCCTACAACAATAAGTGTTCATCAAAGGTTTCCGTGACCACAATGATGTCATAGAGGTAACTAAAGACATTTGGTCGCATGACGGGAGTTATTATTCGGTCTATCAACCTCTGGAAGGTTGCAGGGGCACCAGTCAGGCCAAAAAGCATTCTCTTAAACTCGAAAAGTTCTCTGCCCGGTACTATAAAAGCCGTGTACTTTTGGCCACCTTCCTTAAAAGAGATCAGGTTAAAGGCTGCGCTCAGGTCAATTTTGGAGATATAACTTGACGCTTTCAACTGTTTTTATATATCGGTCATATACGTCAAGGGTTATGCATCCTTTTTCGAGACTGCATTGATTTTACGAAAATCCAAGCAAAGTCTATACTTTCCCTCGGGCTTGCGAGCCATAACTGTCAGTGTTGACCATCCGTTGTATGATTCCGTGATAATTCCTTCAGCTAATAACCTATCAACTTCCTCGTACATTGCTTCCTGCACTTTCGGAGAGACTACCCTATAACGTTCTTTGATCGGAGGGTGATCCTGAATCTTAATAGTGTGCTTGATAAGGTGGGTCACCCCTAAAGGACCCTTGGGTTTTGGAGGAAGTTTAATTCTCAAAAACTCATTCAAAACGTCCTCCTCCCTCTCGATCAAGTCAACTATTCCACTACAACCCTCTTCCTTGGCCAACCATTGCTTTAGAGGGTAATGTTTACTGTTAGAGTCGGGCATAAAAACCATCAAAGACTTCGAAGCAAATATCATGTCGAAATTTCCCTGACGATCTAGATCCAATATGAATTCCGTGTCCAGATTAGTGGCTACCCTAACTTCACACGTTCGCATGATACCCTCAGTAGTTATAGGTAGATTTACTTTTCCGATAATAACATCCATTGAACCATTGGCTACCACCATATGCGACTTTGTGATACTATCTAATTGTCTCCCAGAATCCTTCGCTATCTTTTGCCAGTTAGATTTCCTAATCAATGTTCGAGCTGACTCGTTATCGATTAACGTGTCCACCGAAATAGAGTCGATTGTAGCCGTCACATGTATCCTATTGGCTATTTCGGTCGATTCTACTATCCCGCTAATTAAATCCGCCCCGTTCTTTCCTCTTGGATTACCTTGAGTCTCTCAAGGTCCTTGGTAACCAAGTTAGGAAGGCTCTGCTTAAAATCCACCAAGTCGCATGCAGAACTAGGAGGTATAATATCGGGATCTTGAGATCTGTATACCTAAGCTTCTACTATCAATTCCTTGGCCCAAAACTCGCTAGTTACACTCATTTTATCGACCTCGCCCTGTTTCGGTTGTTTTTCATAATCCAAGTTTACTGGTATAAAAGGTCCCTTGGATTCTGTAAGGTCCGACGAGGTTGGTTTAGAATCGTACCAATCGCGGGGATTGGAGTTTATCGTATTTTTCGCTTCCCTCATAGCATTTCCGGCTTCGAGTTTCGAATAGGCAGTACAAATTATCGTCACTGCGTTCTCAATACTCGAAATATTCGTTTTATTATCCGGCACATCCATATCGTTCTCTGGTGGCATAGTAACACCCCTAAAACTCTCCATATCAGTAATAGTCTGAACTGTCATGAACTGAGAGTTTACCGTAGTTGTTTTTGGATATAAGTTGCTGGTTTCGTGGGGAGGAGAGGCAGAGCAGACCGAGCACACTGCTTCTTTATCTTTTTCTCGAGCACTTTAGGCAACCTCCAGCGGTGAAATCTACTGTTTTGCATTCATAGCACCGGAGCCTCTTAGGGGCCGCACAACCTTTTTGATAGTGTCCCGGTTGGTCGCAGTTAAAACAGACAGCTTCGCTAGGGTCCCTAGCTCGGGATTCGTTCTTTTCATTTTTATCAGCAGAATCTCTATTCTTCTGCTGACCTCCCTCACCCTTAAAATTATCTTGGGGGGTCTTTTGTTTAATACCTGTCTGATGTTTCTTTCTGCCATCATTATTAGTTACCTGTTATTGTTCTGTATTAACTGCCGATGTCTTACTTACCTCCTTTTTTATCGCTGTGGATGGTGATTTTTTATTAGACTTTTGGGTCGACAGAGGCTTGTACGCAAATTCTTTTGAAAAAGAATTTTCGGGAGGAGGTGGGGCTTTGTATTATCTTATATATACGTTCCATTCTTTCTACCAGCTTTTCCCGAAGCGGAATAATTCTCGGAAAGATCCGTAATCCGAGCGACGAATGATCTTGTCATATCCGGGTCGCAGACCCCCATGGATCCAGTCTAACTGGTCAATTATCGGAACCTTGTCTTCGAGTAAATTAATCTGGCTTTGAATATTCGTTATATAGTCATCGAAAGACTCCTCTTTACCCTAGGCTCCCGTCTGTATTTTCTCTTTGAGCCTTGTTTTGAAGTCATCGTCGCCGAAGTGTGACTTGAATTCTTTCCGAGACTTGTGCCAGCTGTAAAATTCCTTTCCGTGATTTTGAGACCACTTTGAAGGTATTCCTTCTGATAATACCGGCATTGTTAATAGTAATTCTTCGCCCGACACCCTAGTAAGTTTTCTACGATCTCTGATTTCAGTAAGGAAACCATCTGCGCTCAAGTCGCTCTTTCCATTAAAAGTTTAATTCCAACCCAGGACAATTTAACCTAAATCTCTATTGCCGTAACGATTTCTATTAGACGACTTGTTACTATAATTATACTGTGTCACTGTCTGAAGAATGATCGTGAGGATGACTGTCTTTTAAACCTATATTACTTTTTTTGGTCTTTCCAGTAAGCTAGGTTAATGGTTTCTACTCTTGTTAATGTCTGAGTTGAACTATGGAGATTTTAATTGAAACTTCCCACTTCGGCTCCCGATGAGACGTTCGACCGAATTTATTTAGTTTACTTCCATCAAGATTGAAACTAGGTTCTCTATCTATTTTGTTCCTAAGATCATCATTCTCCGTTTCAGTCGTGGTAGTATTAGGGAATATTCTTTCTAATCTAGGCAGTTTCGTTGGATCGTTTCGAGTAGCCCCTGAGTTTACTTTTTGGGGAAAGTCCTGGTCCATCAGTCCGAACGTATCTGAAACTGAGTCTGAACCGAGCTGCGTTACGAATTTGTCCATTTTCTGGTGGTCTGGGTTTGGATTTCTAATTTGCTCATTCTTGGTATTTTGAACATCGCGGTCCGGAAGTTTCAGATGGCTATCATTTCGTTTGTTTGCTTTGTATTGTACAATCGGTTTTGATACGTTGAAAGGGTTCGGCATCCCGAAAATCTGTGGATAATTAAATGACTCATTTGTTGGGTTTATCGGAGGGAAAAGTGTCAGTTTGATACGCGGTGTCGATACTGTCCTTAAAGAATTAACCGGCGTATTAGTTGTCGTATTTGTTGTCGTGCCAGTTCGTGGCAATATTACCGTTGTTGTAATGTGGTTTGCATTAGTAACTTTCGTTTCTACTGTCACTGTGACCGGAATATAAGGCAGATCATTCTGCCTACCATTGGGGAGATTTGCAGCTAGTTTTGCGAAGTCAGATTTTATTTCCGTTTTGTCGTTTATAGTAGCTAACGTTACGGACATATAGTCAAAATCACGCGATGGCCAACCTTTCAGAATTTAATTTCCTTACGCAATCTGGCGCATTTCAGTTTTCGTGTACCGAAAGTATCTAGATTTAACGCATCTAAGATATCGTTAATCTCTGAGTAAACTAATTCCGCAATAAGTTGCTTCAACTCGTTATACGTATTGCGTATTGACGTTATGGATTGATTTTAAAAACGCCATCTTGCTCATGAAAATTTTCAAAATTTCCAAAAAAGTATCAAAAGTAATTGGAAACTCCGAAACTTGCAAGATTAGGTACCAAAATGCAACGTTTTATTAAAATTCAAAACCTTTGAATAATGAGAATTATTAGCTTTCAACAAAAATATACATTATTCGTAAATCCTGCTTCACTCGAAAAACAAAACTATTATTAACAAATTTCTATGAGTTCCGAATTTCGAGGGTTGATTTAATACCAATTTTTTTTCTATGTTAAGTCTCTTATTTGACAAACGCGTGGTTTGAATTTGAGTATTTCACCGAATTTTTCGTTTGTGTTCAATGTTCAACTTCAAATTGTCTTGAATGTTGTGGAGAGACGGAATTACTTGGTAAATTGTTTAATTTTAATTTTTATATCGATGTTAAAAGAAAACTGATCAGTTTTCTTTTAATTTTGATTTAATTATTTAATTATCAAATAATAATAATTTAAATAATTAATTTAATTTAATTTAATTTTAATTCAATCAGTTCAGGTCTCTCGCTTCAGAACCCGCTTCACGTATCAAGAGGTTAGTCAATTTTCTAAATTTCAAAACATTTCAGGTAACTGAAATCAATGGATATAATACATCAACAATAATATCAATAGTGCATGGATTAATTGCAATTTTACGTGGCGCTCATAGCAGCCGAATTGTTATTTTGTGATATTTTTTCTGTTTTTTTTTTTTTTTGAAAAAGTGTGGAAGGTTCTTCACATAATTGTGTCTTCTCCAAGTCTTCCAAAGAGAGTGTACTTTTTACCGAGGGAAAAAAAATTAAAATTCTGTCGGATAAAGAAAATAAATTGTCAGAGAAGTGAAATCCATTAAACTCCTTTTTCTTTTTCAATAACTTTAGGAGACTCTCGACCAAGGCGTATTTAGGAGTTTTTTTTATCATTCTATGAGCCTAAGTCCTCCTTGTTAAATATGGGCCGTGAAGAAAAGAAGGAAAAAATGTTAATTCCAGGATAGGATCTTTGGGCGCCAATTTGTAAGGGGGTATTTCTGCCCGTCGAAATACCGGCTTACGTGAGAGATGACATGCCTTCTGTTTTCCTCCAGTGTCCCCATGATAAAAAATTTGCCAAAGAACGAGAGAAAATAGGCGTCAGCTGTTATGACTATTATCAATCAGGATCTAACGGCAGGTCCTCAAAATTGTAATAAAAAAAAACTCTTATCAAAGTGTAAATCTCTTCATAAGCATCGAGACTACCAAAATTTTGTTAGAAGGCAGAATCTTAGCCGGATAATTTGAAGCCGTGAAATTTCACCAAGCAATGGCCTCTAATAGAAAATATTTCATCCCAAACCATCTACTCCAAAGAGAAATCTTGACTAGAGCAATCGACTCCAAAAGATTTAATCAAACCTGTTAGAATTTATGCTTAGACATTTAATTCTTAGTTTCCACTAACCAATGAAGCTCAGACACGAGACGCACCGAAATTGAATTACGTAAAAGATGATTCGCAGGTTACATGAATTTGATTACTGAAATGCGAAACGAAATACACTACACAAGGCATTGGGTGATATGGCAAAGCGTTTCGGCGATAATCACTAATTTCTTGATTTTCGTAAAAAAATATCTATTTATATCGCCAAAACTCATTGCCGAAGATTCAATATCTTATATTATATAATATATTATATATATATATATATATATATATATATATACAAATAAAATTAAATATATTATAATAATAAGTCCACTCATATCCGGAAATGTGTTCATATTCTCGATAATCTTAGTTACTTTTCGACAATACTAAAATGAAATTCTAGTTAATCCTTGGAGTCTCGGAACGAAAGTGCCGAATTTTTGCTAGTTCCGTGACAGGCATAGAGATATTATAAATAGAGGAGGGGAGCCAGACCTCCAAGCATCCATGGCAAAGAGAGAGACAGACGATCGGAATGACCCAGTACGCTCATGCGCAGTAGGAACGAGTATCAGAGACTGTCAGCTGAGCAGAGCACGTTGGGCCATTCCGATCATCTGTCTCTCTCGCTCTCCCACGTTCGCCGGTGGACGCTTCCACTTACAGAGGCCCCTATGACTCCCCTCCTCTATTTATAATATCTCTATGGTGACAGGTCAAGGAACGCAGAGAATCTAGTTTCGTTGAGTCGCGAGTCCTGAGAGGCCAATCAGCATTCGCCTCTTGATGGGTTCGATGGTATCGGCCAATCCCAGTCCCGCATGTCCGCCATCTTGAGAGTCCCTGTCGGCACTACGTCTTAAATTCTGGCGGCAAAACAGGGAAAACTTTGTCAATGAAGGAACCTTATGATTCTGAGTGGATTTCCTCTTATTATTGTCCTTTGCCTACTCAGAACCCTTAATTAACATTTATAAAAGTTATTAAGCTGCCGATAAGTTCACTACTCCTGGCGCCATCTGCCATGCCCGGGGCTTCCGTTAATGGAATTTGAGAATAATGGTGGAAGGCCGTGATTGGTGGATCCATTCTCATACGCCTATATGGCCGCTTAGGTTCGAAATCCATGGAAGGGACAAGGACAGAACGTCCTAAGCCGCCATCCCACTCTGTTGAAACTCAGCCGTTTTCCCTAGACCGAGATGAATGACGGTGTATGACGGCTCCCCAGATGGTGGAGACCGAGTGACTCAGGCTTCTTTCCTTCTCTGTCTATTTTTGATTCGAACACTGCCAGTGATTTCTGGCATTGTTTATGGGGAGAAGGAACACGAGTAAATAAATGGTACAAAAATTATTGCCGAAAGTGCCCCTGTGGAGTTGGACCTCCGTTCAGAGTCTCGGTATTAAGGACCAAATATAAACAAATTAGGAAGGACCGATGACCTTTGTGCACCTCTACGCCGGTGAGGTTAGGTGTTATTCACCCTAGTGACAAGTAAAATCCACCTTGTCACGCATTCCTGGATGTCTTCAGATTACACCTCCATGCAGTTGAATGAAAAAAAATTGGTACAGTATTCGATTTCAAGAATTCGCGATATCCGTACCTCATATGTGGAAGGGTTGAAAATATGACCCCTATTACTAAATTTAAAAAAACTTCTCCTTCTGAATTGATCTAAAATCCCTTCTCCTAAGCATCCCTTACTTATCCTTACCATACAAATTCCTTCGTCCCCGGCAGTATAACGAGGCTAGAAGCGAACGAGTTACGCTTACAACAACGGGCTTCATGGTTTGGGGAAAATGAACAGAAGCAAGTTAGGCACTGCGTGGTCCAACTAGAAAGAGAAATGACAAGATATAACCCTATGATGGAGTCTACTAACATCATAGACTCAGGCGTTGGCGAGGTGTTTCCAAAAGATCATTGAACATCCAGTTCTGATGCCAAGATTCATGCTCAAAGGAATCATGTATATGTTTCCTAGAAAACCAGATTCTGAAAATCAATATGAGGTGGTCCTAAAACCTCACCATGGTGTATTAGAAACTCGACCTACTAACGCACGTTCTACGTGTAATTGCAGCTGTAATTGCAATTGAGACGTATTCTCATTGTGATGAGAATGACATACTTACAGATGAATAAAAAGGATGCTGTGAAAACTCGCGAGGTAGGGAGAATCTAGTTACCATAGACGTTCTAGCCATGATGCAAGCACGTAAACATCAAAGAAATTTGTACACGGTATACATTTACTACAAGCAAGCGCTCCCCTTCGTTCCACATGACTAATTGCTTAAAGTCTTGAAAATTTACAAGATCTGAGCACGCATCATCGACATTCTAGGTCATGCGATGATGTTTTGAGGAATAAGGGTCGAGTAAGTTGATCATGGGTAGCCAAGGGTATCTAGATTAATACGGATTGCGACGGGTATCGGGCATCTAATGCACCAAATTGACTCGGCGATTGGAGGGGCAGCTCTACCACGATAAAGGGGGTAGGGGCCTTGTAGATGTCAAGCAACTGTATGAATAATAAGTTATACAGTTGTGAGATTATTTTAACAGCAAGCAAAATATGGTACTTTACAGCACCATCTGTAAAGCGGATCTCGATTACACACCCTTGAATGTGTCCTTCGAGAAGGCCAGAATATTAGGGCAGAATCCATACAGGAATTAGAAACGCAATGGAGACAAAGAGCTATGCACAGGGAGCACCCCAAAACGTTTAAACAACATGAAATTGAGACTGAGATTTCCAATATTCGTGATAGCGATCCAGGGCAGGGTTATCAGCACCAGGGATTATCGTAAGAACATACGGCATCAAGAAGTGGATGTCAGGTGCCGATTTTGTCGCGATACCAACGAGTCCGTCGAGCACATTATTGATGGTTGTCGCGTGATGGCTCAGAGAGAGTACACGCATAGGCATAATGTATCGGACGTTATACATCAACAACTTGCCCTAAGCCTAGAACACTTAACACGCAAAAAGCATTGTTACTAAACACCTGTCGCATTCCCAGACCATCAGGAATTAGGCGACTAAAACCTTATCAGGGACTTGACGAAGCCCATGGCTAATGATGGAGAACCGGATTCACCGGAAAAAATTTGAAAAACACATATTATGGATTTGATTCATAATTTGATTGTTTGATTTTTGAATAATAATTTACTTAATATTTCACACCAGTTCCATCAACAACTCGCCAGAGCTAAATATTATTACAACATTACTTTTTTGTAAAATATTTCAAACATCGTTATAAACTTCTGACATCCTCGACTCATGCAGAATTTCAACAAATAAAAGTCAAATAAGATAAAACGATCATGTATTTGGTAGTTGAGGGGAATCCAATGTTGGAGAGATATCGATCGATTGCAGTAGTAGAGCTTTAAAGACACCATGTTATGCATAGCCCTACTAAAAATACCTACATAGGTTCCTTCAGAGACAACATATAATAAGGGATACAGGAGCCCACATAGGATCCCACATAGGTTCCTAGTATATAGGATGCTAATATTATTTACTTAATTAAAATTTTTGAAGACGAATTGACAAAAGATAATAATAGTTACAGTATGTATTTACTTGGGCAATCCAACAGTCAAGAAAAACTACTGCATAGAATGATGAAAGGAGGTGTTTAGGGTTTCAATCGTGTGCAAAACTACGAATCTTGCCGACGTTTCGTGAACATTGCAGTTCAC
>JAUMHM010000016.1:1882956-1896621 GCA_032362435.1 Melikaiella ostensackeni
TCTTCGTTTTTTGAAATATCAATATTCTTTTGCGGATATCTTAAAAAAAGGATGAGATCAGATTTTGGGAGGATGATTTTCTAGGCATCTAGAGGCATTACAAAGAGTTCCCAGCAGTTTTTTTCAGCTACATATCAGGCAAACTTTTTTTCCATATATAAACACCGTGTTCGGTATTCATAGTGGTTCTTGGCCCGAGCGGATTGCCAGCCCGGAGAGGTAGTAATAGCTAACAGCAGATGACAAGTCGGAATGGAAATGAGCGAGTGGAGGGAGATGCACGCGTTTAAGCTTCGTACGCTCTGCACTCGCGGATCTTATCTACGCTCGGTTCTGTCATCCTGCCGGCGTGAGGAAAACATACATTCCTCATCCTGACATGGCCACACTTACGTGCGTAAGGATGTTCGCACCATGGCAAAGACAGTTTCTTTCTTCCCCGCGATATGGATGTTCCGGCTGGTCTCTCTCTTATTCACCAAGTCTTAATATCTGAATGCCTAATATCTGAAATAGTTGTCTAGGAATGAATGAACGTCGTCTGCGAGAGGGTTTTATATTCTGATATTGAAAGTCTCGATCTATGCGAGTCGCGTATAACATATCTTTTCAGATAGTTTTTTTATCACGAAATACAATTGGCAAGGTTTCACTCTGACGGCGAACTCTCATCAATTCTCTGAAATTCAACAAATGTCACCCAAGTTGAGAATTATTCACACATCTCCTGATTGTCAAAAAATACATTACTTCCGGTGGCATGATTGGAATTTGAGTTTTAAAATATTTTTGGGTATTTTATCCATCGAGCAATACAACAGACGGTGCTTTACTTTGACAACAAACTCTCATATATTTTTTAGAGGTCATCAATAGTCACCGAATTCATTATACTTATCCTACTCTTCACCTTAGAGTGGAAAAAGTGTCTTGGAATCTGAAAGTCGTTTGAAGACTCTTTTGCCACACTTATCCCACACCTGAATGTAGAGGGGGCAAAGTGCCGTTAAAATCTTGGAGTCTTTTACTGATACATGCCACACTCATCCCATTCTTCAGTGTAGAGTGTTGGAAAATTGTGGATGGAATCTAAGAGTAATTTGTAGTCTGTGTGTACGAGTGTTGGTAACAGCATAGAATCGTGACAGCGGGGGTGTGCCTGTGTGTGCCTGTGTGTGAGGGTTTGGTCCAGGCTCAAACCTGCAGCTTTCAAGCCCCCCCTCCCCCCTGTCACGATTCGATACTCTTACTAACACTCGTACACATAGACGTAAAAAATTTGTATTTATTTCGAATTTTGTTGAAATTAAACTAATAGTCTAATTAAAAAAATTCCAAAGGAAATTGTCTTCGTCTCAGCTAGTACTATATGCTTACAAAAAAATTGCGAAATGATAAAAAATACACTGTAGAAATGGTTTTTCATTAAAACGCTATTCATTGTTTTTCTCAAAAACTATCAATTAAATCAACATACACCATGAATAAAATTTGTGCATATCATACTTCTTCAAATGATCATGAAAAAATATTTTCAAAACTTTTATAACTTCCAGAGATATGACATTTTTGATTTAAACACTGAAAATGTCATGTAACAACAAAACGACCAGGAATTTTCCATGTGCACTCAATATATCCGGAATCAGGCGAACATTCTGCACAAGAATCAATTATCAAATCATCAGGACCCAAAATGGACACTAAAGTGCTCTTGGATCCCAGACTATCCCACACTTATCCTACTCTTAAATGTAATGTGCGAAAAGTATGGTTGGAGTCTGGAAGTCATTTTCAAACACGTCCCATACTAACCTCACTCAACATTCAAGAGTGGGATAAGTGTGGCGAAAGTCTACAAATTTATAGTAGATTATGGGTTTGCTAAATCGTGATCCCTTGCAGCATTGAGTCGATAAATAAATTATGTGACTGATCTATCTGGATAATGTCGAACTTGAATGGGTTTCGCTAAGGTAGGAGTGCAAAAATGTACATAGTCTACTAAAAATCAAAGTCAGATCAATTTCACGATATGGGTAGTTTTTTAGTGATGATAGGACTTGAACCCTTGCAGCATTGTCTCGATATAAAAATCGTGTGACTGATCTACCTTGATAAAGTCGTACTTGTGTAGGTTTCAGAAAAGTATGTGTCGAAAGATGTGCACAGTCTACCACTAATCAAATTCAGACCAATTTTGCGATAGAAATAGTTTTAAAGTGATGTCTTAACTGGATCCCTTGCAGCATTGACTCGGTGAAAATATCATGTGACTGATCTACCTGGATAAGGTCGAACTTGTATGGGTTTCGCTGAGGTAGGAGTCCAAAAATGTGCATAGTCTACTACCAATCAAATTCAGTCCGATTTCACGAAAAGGGTAGTTTTTCAAGATTACTAGAACTGGATCCCTTGCAGCATTGACTCGATAAAAAATCATGCGACTGATCTACCTGGATAGAGTCATACTTTTAATGTTTTCACTAAGGTAGGTTTCCAAAAATGTGCATAGTCTACCACTGATCAAATTCAGACCATTTTCACGATAAGGATTTTTTTTTTGAAATGCTAGAATTTCATACCTTAGAGCATCAAGTCTATAAAAGGAACCAGGTGACTGATATGCTTTGATACACTTGGAACAAGAACCCTTACCATATTAACCCGCTGGAAGAATCAAGAAACCGAACTACCTTAATAAGATCGAATATTCGCAAGTTGGAATCTTGAATATCTATTAGGAGAAACACCACAACTCTGTATTTTAAGAAATAGATAAATTGGGGACTTGGTATTATGTGACAATTATTTTCTGAACTGGATGCATTTTTTTATAGAAGTGATTTAGACAAATGGTTCTCATAGGTTATTGCACAGAATAGAAGCCAAAATGTATTTTACAACATTCATGTAGATTCCCAGCATTCCTAGTCACACGAGTGGTTTTTCAAGATTTCGAAATTATTTGAACTCATCTTTGAAAATAATTTCAATAACTATTCGAGAAAATTATTTTCGAAGAAACTCCGCCCTCAAAAAATTTTCAATCGCTCTGAAAATTTAGATTGTTCTTATATGAGAATGAATTTTTCTCAATAAGAATTGTTGTACTGGAAGATGTTTAAAGGCAGTAAAAGATACATCGAAAAACGCAAATTATTTTTTTTATATACACATATAGACTGGGAAATCATTTTGTCAGAAGATGTTGCAATTTTAGCTCACACAGTACGGGGGTTATTCTTGTAACGAACAGGGGTGAGAAATAATTATGCTTCAAGTACCGCGTTAATATTTTATAAGTAAGTTAAATCTGGATATCGAGCTTTTTTCAAATTCGTGTATTCATTGCAGGGTGTTGCTTTTTTTATATAAGAGTTGATTTTACAAAAGCAATTGATATGACATTGGGAAGTGAAGAAAGAAAACAAAAATCCCAACAATTGATGTATACAATTTTTGACATCAGTCTGCAGGTCTGTATTCGGATACAAATACGGAGCTTGTTTTTGTAACGATTAGGGGTGAAGAAAAATTTTGCTCCTTAGTTATGTTTTGAAAATACCGTGTTAGCATTTTAAAAGTATTTTCCATCTAGATAAAAAGTTTCCTTTACAAATACGTTTTTACAGTGCAGGGGGTTGCTTTTTTAAAATGGGGATTGATTTTACAAAAGTGTTTCGTATCATATTAGAAAGTAAAGGAAGAGCAAAAAAATCTATCCTAGTCATTTTTTTTCAGTACTATATTTCAATAAGGGTTGATTTTACAAAATCGGTTCGTAGCATAATGGAAAGCAAAAAGAGGGCAAAAACATTTGACCTACTTATTTTTTTGAATTCAATGATTTTTCTAGAGGGCGCCGCTGAAATGACGGCTAGCTAACGCCGCCCTGTTTCCTCAAAAACTGATGGAGCAAAAATTTTTTTTTGGGTAAAAATGGCAAAAAAATGGCAAAAAAATATGCACTATATGACATTTTGTTTTTTGATAGTGGCGCCGCTGAATTTTCTGACCTCGATTATGTCGCTGACGTTTGAGCATTCATCTCTTTGATAGTCATTGGTATCCCGGACTCTGTTATATGCCCGCAAATTTCAAACAGTAGAACTGTTTTTTTTTTTCAAATATTTGAATGAATGATGGTGAATACATATATGTACCAGGAATTAAATAATTAAAGATATTTATGAAAAAGGGGTGAGAAGGTTAAAAATTATGTTTTGAATAGACCAACACTCTTATTCATTTTGAGCTATATTGTTTGTGTTTCTTAAATATTAGTAAAGTAATTCGTAAACAAAAGATAAATCTTCATTTGCGACATTTAGATATATTTCTTGACCTAATTTTTCAGGGACCCAATCAAAACTTTCGTTCTATTTCATTATTGATAGAAAAGAGACATTTTCACTAAACTTTCATCTCCTATCTGTAGATTTGGACCAAATTAGATAATACCTGAAATTACATTATTGATTGAATCAAATTTATTTTATATAACTGCCAATAACGAAATGGAACGAAAGTTTTGGTCGGGTCTCTGATATTTTTGAAGTGGAAATGAAAGTCAAATTATGTTAACTTTAGAAATGGAATAAGTACTAATGCTTCCTGCTGTAATTTTCAGAAAAAAGAAACTTATATTCTAATAAATAAACATATTATGCATTTTTTGAATTAAACTTTTCTAAACAATACACAATTGTTATCTTATAGCTAAGAATCACAGCAATAGAGTATATTAGCAGTTGATTATGCTGTGAAAACTAAACCTATTCACCGGAAAAAGTCCATATAAAGAATTTGCTTAAGTGATACACAATTGTTGTCTCATTGGAAAATATCACAGCAAAAGAGCATTGGCGTAATATTTATAGTTGATTGTGCTGGTAAAAACTAAACCCATGTACAGAAAAACGCTAAATAATGCATGTTTAATGAATTTCTTAAAAACAATCAAGAAATTATGTTTAATTTATTCAATTTTTAAGTTTACATTTACACATTTGTCTTCTATTTCTTTAAAAAAATATAAGTCCAATATATTTGAATATCGCAAATAAATGAAATATAACTTCTTTTAACTATTTTGTTCATAAGAATTTAACGAATATTCTCATTTAAGTGATATTACTGGATATTTTCAATGAGCTTACTGCCTCAAATAGGACCATTCTTGATAAACTAGATTTTTGGCCCTAAATGACAGCCTTGAAAATTTTTTTTTCATTTTCTTCGCTAAATAAAGAGATTTTAATCAAATTCTTCTAAAATTTAACACTTTTGTTTAAAAAAAAGTTGCAAATCGGATGAAAATCGATTTCTCCAGTGGAATTTTTCGCCCCACGGTCCTCCGATTTGATTCGTCTCCAAGTACAGATATGTGTTGAACTTTAGAGCGTTAAAGACAAAAGGTATGATTTCTATCATAGTACTTCACCGTCAAGGGCTTTTAAGATCGATGACTACAAATTTAAAAACTGAAGCCATTGAAAAACTATACGATCAGGTTCAAAATTTGTTTGGAAAAATTGTTAAAGTCGCTTAATACGAATGTATTATCGAATTCTGCGTCTAGTCGTCCCGGAAAATTGGGGGAGATGAAAAAGGGGATGGACTAGTCGTTGCGAAATTTCGGGACGACTAGCCAAACTCATGAAAAATATTTGACTTCACATCCCGAATTTCAAGATTGCGAGATACTTAGACTATCGAGACTAAATATATTATATTGATAGAATATTAACCTAAATTTATCGCCTAAGTTGAAATTGATATTCTTGATTTCTTATATTCGCTCCATTTTGAGAGGTAAATTACCATAATGCACTTAGAATTGAAATAATTTGTATTCACATTCAAAGAATACGCTTTTAGCGTGGTAGAAACAAATATTAAAGTACAAGGAAAACGTTGAAGCTTTTGAACACAATTCGAATGAAACATAACTGATTATGTATTTTTACAGGTGGAGTCAAATTCACTTTTTGTACTTTTTCCGACTGACTCATCCATCCTCAAAGAAAATAATTATATCCTATTCCAGATTAAATCCGACTTATTTCAACGTTCCCAAGTAGTCTTAAGGACCATAATTTCATAAAGATCCGTTCATCTTATTTTTCCAGTAACTCTCCTTTCAAAGGGATGACGTTAAAAAAACGTGCTAAGAGTGTTTAGGGAAAATTCATTGAACAAGCGTTCCTAGAAACTTTATTCTTTAAGACTATTTTTAACAACATTTCTGAAAGTTTATCATTACTTCCGCTTTCGCCTTATGTGACACGCATAGCTAATAGGGTGGTCCTAAAGTCGCCAAGTTTGGAAAGTGCATTGCTTTTGGAAATTCCCATTCCCTGTTGAAAAAAAACAGAACCTCTAAAAAATGTAATTCAATCGGATGAAATCGTTCACTTTCTCATCGAGGTCAAAGGTCTAACATTAAACTCTAAATATTTTCGTGGTTTTTGTACTTACAAACAGATTTTCAGGGCAATATTAGCCTGATTCTTCATGGCAAGCTTATTAGTGTTGTGTAATTTCATAGACAACAATTTTTAGACATTTTTTTACATAATTTACTTTTTCTTCTCATAATTGGGAATTGAAGTGTACCCAGACTTGTAGATATTCTCGATACAAATTCATTAGTACCACATAAATCGTTCAATTGCTTATTGAGTCATCTTTCTATTTATTTTCGGATAAAAAAATAATCATAAAAACAAATCATATAGTACCACTATAAAATTATACAACAGTATTGAATTTACCATAAAAAGTTAGGCTATTATTGTTCTAAACCTTGTTTTAAACATAAAAACTACAAAGATTTTCAGAGTTTAATCTTGACCTCGATGAGGGAGTGCAAGATTTCATCCGATTGGATAACATTTCTTTAGGGGTTCTGATTTTTTCCAACAAAAAAAAAGAATTTCCTAAACCACATGCACTTTTTGAACTTGGCGTTTATTGAGCAGATCTTTATGAAATTATGATCCTTAAGCCTACTTGGTAAACGTTAAGATGAGTCGGATTTTATCTGGGATATAACTATTTTCTCTAAGGATTGCTAAGTCAGTCGAAAAAAGTAAAAAAGTGAATTTAACTCCATCTATAGAAACACATAATCAGTCATGTTTCATTCGAATTATGTTCGAAAGCTTCAACATTTTTCTTGTACTGATGCTTTCTATCTCGATTCAACTGGTCCATTCGGAACATAAATTTGATTTCTAATAAAACTCAAATATGTTGCTCTTGGGTCTGAATAATGAGACACGTGTTTTTTTCTTGGGCCGAAAAAAAATTTTCCCGAGATTTATCGTCAATTTCGTTTTTCGGGTAAAAATCGATTTTTTCAGTAATTCGCGATAACTTTTTTTTTCAATTGTCTATAACTTTGTCAAAAATCAACCGATTTTAGCAAATTCTCTTCAAAAATGTTCGTAATAATTGGTACTACCGAATATAGTTATAACTAATTGCCTGTTGATTGTTGTTAATTTTTTATTTAGCAATGAAGAAGAAGTGCAAATTTTTTTTGGAATTCAATATTTCGAGAAGTATATATTTTTTTTCTTTCAAACTTTTCTTACATCAAAAAGACACCTCAAACTTTAATTTAACTAAATGCGCAGTAGCTAAATTTTTTTTCTCGAGTTATGATTTTTTGAGGAAAAAAACAGTTTTCTTCCTAAAAAGGCGGACTACACAATTAATATCGACGTTAAATGTTCAACGTGTATTAAATAACGGTGTGTACTTGTCTTTTTATTATTCAGGTATCGTAGAGGTATTGATTGTAAGGAAATATGAAACTGTAGATGCATATTTGAAATAATTTTATTTTCACTTTAGTACACGATAAACAAATGGAAAACATGAATACATACGTTAAACAACAAAGTTATACAACAACTTGTTTTTCTTATTGAATGATCAAATAATATTTTCCATCTATCTAGAATATTAACATAACTTAATCATGTATGGCATCTATTCAGCAACTTTCCACTCATGTTCACAAGTTCTTATTGTGTAAACTTTATTTTTTTCCCCGAGTTCATTTTTCCAGACATGCGTATCTCGAATACCTTTATATGTGCCTTTTTCCAGATCGTTTCCTTTTTATTTCGAAAACATTCTAATTCTTCGACTTCCGAAAAAATGTGTTTTATTTTTGAAGTTTTCTTCTGAACTACTTCAACGAATGTCTTCGCAGAGTGAATATACTGTGTTTCATCTGCACCTAAATTGTGTCTTGTCGCAAAATGTTTAACAAGCCCCCCAATGTCGTCGCACGCTCGTTTTCCGTGTCCTGTGGCGGAAAACAACCATTTCTTTTTAAGCGTCGATGTTTTGAATTCATTTGAATGAAACCGATTTTTTAAATGACTTGGAACTCCATCAGAAATCATCGTCAGACTTCGCGTTATAATTTCCGGAAATCGTTGGTTTAAATCAGAAACAATTTTTTCAATCGCCAACAGTGCATGCGCTGAGTCATGGGATAAATCATCAGTTACTACGACATAACTTTCCAAGTTTTTGCCAAAATAACAAACTGCAGTGAAAATTGAGACTTGTTTTGACTTCCAATGATATGACTGTACTTCATTTTTTACAATCACTGACCAATTTTCTGGAAAGTCCCTGTGTAAGATCAAATGAGATGAATTTCGCTTTGATGATTCTTTTTTTGTCTTATACCGTTTTGTTGAATTTTTTACACTGAAAGTGAGTATTTACTTTGAGAGTTCATTCAGATAATGTTTGTATAAAAATTTATATTGAAGTTTTTTTTTTATAAGATCATTTCCTTCCTAAAAAGCGAAAGTCATCTCTTCTTGAATTTAGTCTTGAGAACATTCCGTGATTTTCTTAACAATCCCATTGACTCTAGGACATTTTTTGCATTCTTTGAATATGCACGCATCGTTGTTCACTGAACAAACTCCGGCTGATAGAACAATTTCGAGGAAATTTGTAACATCAACACAATACCTACGCAGGCAGTTTTTCAATCCTACTAATAGTTATTCAAAATTTGTGCGGCAAATACACAAAAAAACTTGCTTTGCTGGGGATTTAACAACCCACTTTGGACGGTTGGTGTAAAATGTCGAATGTCCAATTTTCATTTCTGGATTGTCACGCTTGAATATTTCTTTCGTTTCATGAATACTGCGAGACATGTAATGTTTTATCTCAACAACTTTATTACCATTTTCGTAAAAATTAATTGTGTCATTTTTGTTTGGACTTTGAATAGAACAATTGAGATCATCATTCGAATAATATTCAAGCGCAACTTGTTGAACATTTTTATCGATTGGAAGTCCTAAATACGGATCAGGCATTTTATAATTTCCTTTTTCGCTGACAATTTTTCTTGCTTTTCTGATCATGTAATCAATTACATGAGGCCATTTCGATTGAACCAAATTTTTAGGCATTTGAAAAATAGGTGCTGCTGACAACAGTCTAATTTTTTCATCATACGAATCACAGTTTTGTAGACTCAAACTAAAATTCTCGAACCAGTTCACACAAAGTTGACAATCTGAAATTTCTGATGTGGGGAATTCAAATTCTTCATTTTCTGTGATGTCGTACAGTTTTTTCATTTTACATAAAAGTCGCGAATTTTGTATTTCAGCGATCTGTTTGCGTTTTCTTGCCACGTAGTTGATTTTGCATCTAAGGTCAAGTTCACTTACATTTTCGAGAGGTGAAACCGTTGATGAATGAATTTCAAGTTCTGCGTTCAATTTCTCAACATCTTCGGGAATTGCCTTACAAACAAACGATCGGTCAGATGTGTTGCTACTAAAAAGCGACGACCTACTATTTAGCACTGATACAGCTGATGATAAGTCTTCGGATGCTTGCGGCGATATTTTTTCCGCTTTATCGAGTCTGTCCAATAACTTTGAGTAACAATAATTACAGATTTCGTCTTCCGGTTTTATAGTAGTATCCGGGAACAATGATTGCAATTCGTCTGCCATACTCCCCAATTTTTTAAATTTATTTTTCGTCGTTTCATAGTTATTTTTTGTATGGTTCTTTTCTAAATCCTTGCATTTTTTTCTCAAAATATAGTGTACCTGACATGTTGATATTGATTATAGTGGAAATCTGAAACAAGACCAATGTTTATTGCTATGTATTTAGAGCTATGTAAAGCGTAGATATATGTTCTGCGCATTCGCTAAGAATACGGAAAATGGTCAAGCAGTGCTATTTAGAGTTCTAATAAATAGAGAGTTACGCAATGCTGGCGTAAACGTGTGATTGGCCAACTCCCTATTCAGCTTATTGAAACTTTCATTCCCATGGGTGGCGCCATCTACCATTGTCTGCCAAACCAGCAAAACTATAGGCGATCGCCATCTTTATTGGCACGTTTCTTGTGAGAGTTAGGCCTCCCTGCAGCGATCACACGTACACACTAACACATTTACAGATCGCGTAACTCTCTATTATTAGGAAATCTATTGCTATTGGCAGTGCTAATTGTGTTTTTTTCAAATGGGTTTCTCTCGAATTATTGCAAGAGTAGTGTTTAACAAATCATTTACATAGATTTGACTATTCTCAATACGGAGAATGGAATCGCAGTCAAAAATATAATTTCCATAAACAAATGATAAATTACCTGCTCGATAGTTAATGTGTCAGTGCCAAAAACTCATCAATGAATATTTCTGAAATGAACAAATACAGAATGATTAATGTATTGTGCATTTCGAAAGACATATATCATAATGATCTTGCACAATAATTAGCTTAGATATACTACAAAAAATGTGCAAACTGAATACCAAGCTGTTGCGGAAGACTTTTAAGTATAAAATCGAAACGAAGCGTTGAGTAAATATTCGTCGTCAAGATGAATACATTTGACAGATCATATCTAAGCACATTTCATGAAGCAGTCAATTTATAAAGGTTATGTTGTTCATTCTTGGGCCTGAATTACATTTGGGACCGTAGGTTGTCACACTAGCCACCTTTAGAAGAGTTTTAAAAAAAGGCGCGAAGAAAACTGTTTTTTTTCTTCAGAAAATCATAACTCGTAAAAAAAAATTTTAGCTACTGCGCATCTAGTTAAATTGAAGTTTGAGATGTCTTTTTGATGTAAAAAAAAGTTTGAAAGAAGAAAAGTATATACTTTTCGAAATATTGAATTTCCAAAAAAATTTGCACTTCTTGTTTATTGCTAGATAAAAAATTAACAACAATCAACGGGCAATTAGTTATGACTATATTCGGTAGTACAAATTATTACAAACATTTTTTTTTTAATTTGCTAAAATCGGATAGCTCCAACTTTTGAATTTGTAGTCAGTGATCTCAAAAGCCTGGCCGGCGAAGTACTAAAATATAAATCATACTATACCTTTCTTTTCAGCGCTCTAAAGCTTAAGACATATTCGTACTTGGATACGAATAAAATTTGAGCACAGTAAGGCAAAAAAAGTGGCTCTGGAGAAATCAATTTTTATCCGATTTGCAACCTTTCTCCATAAGTGAGAGTGTTAAATTTTTCAAGAATTTTATTGAGATGTCGTTATTCAATAAAGAAAATGGAAAAAAATGTTTCTCAAGGCTGTCGTTTAGGGCCAAAAAATTTAGTTTAGCAAAAATGGTCTTATTTGAGGCAGTAAGCTCATAAGAAATGTCATCCAGCAGTGTCACTTGAATGAGAATTCGCGATGTTTAAATATATAGTACTCATATTTTTAAGAAGGAAACAGAAGTCAAATGTGTAAATGTCAACTTAAAAATCGAATGAATTAAACATAATTTCTCAATTGTTCATAAGAAGTTCAATAAGTAAGCATGATTTAGCGTTTTTCCGTATATAAGTTTAGTTTTTCCAACACAATTAACTATAAATATTACACCAATGCTTTTTTGCGGTGATATTTTGCAATCAGACAAGAACTGTGTATCATTTGAACATAATTCTTTATTGGACTTTACAACAATCAACTCACACATTTAATTAATTATTCATGTTTCTTAAGTATATTTTCATCATTTCTAGTCAATAGCGAGTATATTTAAGCAATTTTTTCGAAAAAAAAAATTATATATAATTACAAAACTGTTCGAATTCTAGAAAAAAATTGTTGTTGGCAAATTTTTTCTTTTTTATTTCAATTCGTTCTAAATCGCAAACAATTACAAAAAAATTACATTCTTCACACAATTCCTACCTTATTGTAACTTATTGTATTCTATTGCGGGAATGCATTCCTATCAGGGTCAGTAGTTCTATTCCGGACTCAATTTCCGCGGTACTTTTTTGAAATATAAATTATATGAGCTTTTGAAAAAATATTTTCATGAAAATAAAAGGAGAACGGCAGTTCTCAACTGACTTCAACCCAAAAACGCTTGCATCTCCTGTTTTTCCTTTGATTATACTTCTGGGATGTCCCACGATCATTCTGAGCCCTAGAAGAAAAAATCGCCTGAGCCCTTCTTGAGAGAGCTCTATTTTTTTTTATAGAGATTAGTCAACAGATTTTCATGAAAATAATTTAAAAGTAAGATTTTATTGGCCTAAGCCATTTAGCTAGTCACTCAAAATAGTGCTGCAGGAGCTGAATAACTTTTAAATGACTGAAACCCCTCAATATTTTTGATAAATTGTGAAAAAAGTGGAAAATATCTAGTTGTTTGAAAATTGCTTCTTTCTAGTTCATTCCAGGTCCCAAGTACCTCCACAAGAATTAAAGTCTGTGAAACTTCCTGTAGAAAAAAAATCCATTGTTCGACATCTGAAGTTTTGAAGTTATGGCCCTTCAAAGTCGGTTTTGAGTGAATAATTCAAACAAAAAAATGTAGTTTTTGTGAAATTATTCACACTTTTCTGATTTTTGAAAAAAGTGTACTACTTTAGGTAGCATGATTCAAATTCATGCTCTAAAATTTTTTCAGATAGTTTTTTCATCAGGGAATACAACAGGCGAGGTGCAACTCTGACGACAAACTTTTACCTATTTTTAAATTCAAGAAATGTCACCGAAGTGAAAAATTATTCACGCTATTCATGATTTTCAAAAAAGCACTACTTCCGGTGGCATGAGTTGGATTAAAGTTTCGAAAGCTTTTTGGGTTATTTTTCCATTCGGTTATACAAAAGTCAAGGTTTATCTTTGACGTCAAGGTCTCATCTACTTTTTAAAAAAGGCCAAAGGTCTGAAAAGTTACGAAATATTGAAGCTCGTCCTCGCATTCGGAAAATGCTGCATCACTTTCGGTTGCATGATTAAAGTTTTTGTTTTCAAAGCGTTATCGGTAGTTCATTAAGCTTTTTTGATCTTATTTAATGCACGAGCATCTGAGAAGCCGGAAAGTTTTTTACACTGCCTTCAATCTAAAAAAAGGTCAACTGTTTCCAGTCGGGTTATTATTAATTCATAAGGTGTTTGAGTGAGGGATTACTGTTTAATTATTTTGTATGAATTATGTATATTTGTAACTTATATTTTCTTTATTCTCATGTTTGTACTGGCATTGAAGCCTTCTACTTTCAGCATGTATGTTTCTTCGAATTTCAGTCTATGCTTTTATATTCGTATGAATTTTGAAACGACTGAAAATGTCTGAAGTTGAATTCTCTCCTAAGATGAGTCATTA
>JAUMHM010000016.1:1918315-1934356 GCA_032362435.1 Melikaiella ostensackeni
AAATGATGGCCGTGAGACACTTATAGAGGGCCGAGAGGCAGGTGATTGGTCGGTAATCACTAGGACTACCAGCATCTACCTTTTTGGGAATCATATACGTTACGCCCTCCGTCATAAAAGGGGGCAAATGATCTGGGTTCTCCAAGATGTTTTGAAGGGCGCCGGCAAGGGCGGGGTGTAGGGCCTCCAAATATTTATAACAGAAGCTGTGCACCTCATCCACACCGGGTGCTTTCCATTTTTTAGCTCTTTTTAGGATGCGAGCCACGTCGGAGGCTGAGATGGATGGAGTATTCATTCCAGGCTACCGTGCAACTCTATCCTTTTCCAGACGGAGCCATGTCGTGTCCAGCTGACTTGACCTATAAGTACCCCAGATGCTCGACCAATATCTGGCCATTTCCTCGGCCCTAGGTAGTTCACACTGATTTTGAGTCTGTTTTCCGCCATCTGCAAGTCTGCGATAGAAACGTTTTTCGTCTGCCGAGAAGGTCCTATTGTCATTCCTTTTAGCGGTCGCTCTCCTAAATCGTCGCAGTCGCACTGACAGGATCATGAGTCACTGTTTAAGATATTCAATCACTTCCTTTCAGGTTCGTAGTTGTTCTCGAACTGATGTTATGTGGACGAAGGATCTCCTCTACATGGCGAGTTAGTCTTTGAGACCGATTGCCCTTTCGAAATTGGTACAACCGTCCCAGTTTTGCTCTCATTTTAATAACCTCGCCTTGAAGTCATAACTTCCATGGAGGGTCTAAAAACCAGAGACGTAGGCTTCCCTCATTGAGCTCTTCAATGAGTTCACCAGGAGCAAGATTAGGGTCCGGTGGTTGCAGCCCTAACGACTGTTGCCCATGAGAAAGTCGCTCCGCTACATCCCTCAGGTCCGGCTCCCGCTCGTCTATAACGTCTCGTTTCACGGGCATATGAACCTCGTTTCAACCGCATTCGCAGGGTGCGTTATAGCAGATGCTAGTTGTTGTCGCACCTGTTTTTCGATGTTTTTCATTTCGACCTCGAATATAAGGCGGCGCCGCCTAATGGATCCCAATTGATCAACAAGATGCTGCTCAGTCACTCCGTGCGCCAAATCGGCATGCAGACTCACGAAGAGACGATGTTGTTCGCCCCTCACGTGTTCCCCCCTCGCCTTTGCACAAAAATGACATCTGATCACATTTTCATTCATCTCCGACGTCCACTTGATCCTCTTTTTGGTCTGCACACCCTGGAGTCGCTGGTGGAATGCAGTCTCAACCGGTTCATACCGGTTTCATACCGGTCATACCGGTATCCGGTTGATAGTTCTTCTAGAGAGGAGGTTCTCGTCTATTATTATTTGACGTCTTCGTTGTTCTAGGTGGTCTTCAGTTACTGTCACTATTTCAGGTAAATTTGCTACAAATCTTTGGCGAGAGGCCATCCCATCAAGTGAAGTGGTGGTCGCTATGTTGTGGCTATGTTGGCGGTAGCATTGCATTGACCGCTGTTGTCCTAATGCAGTGGCCGGAAGTGTTATAGGTCACATTAATCGCCTCTGGATGCTTTTACAGAGCTACCATCTGTTACTCCATGGGTTTTCAGTCGTAGCAATGCTACCGACAGTACCCCTATCGGGGTAAGCGTAGCTCGTTTGGTTGTAGCCTCATTATATAGTACATTACGGTTCACACATAAGCACATAAACTGAGTAATAAGTCCATAGGGAGATATATACGCTTCACTTTACACAATTCGACTTAAATAATTACATTACATCACAATACAGTTCATAAATAATAATCGCACACTTTTTTCTATGTCTTACTCAGTCTATCCCTTAAAAATAAACCGCACGGCTAATCCTAAGCTTAGAATTTTGGAAAAATATCAGGGCTTCAAAGTAGGCCTGGGCTGTCAGGTCATAATGAGTATCAAAAATCTTTCGTTTCAGGCCCTGGTAAGAATGCTTCATTCAGAAGTATTGAAAAATTCTAATTTCTATCAATGCTGTTTTTCTTCTTTGTTTCTAAATCCTTATGAGGCCTTCAAAAAACTGCTAAGAATAACAAAATGTTTAAAGATTCCTACACATTTTCATTACCCTCCAAATGTGTCCGAAATTTCCAAACACTTCGAAGATTTTTATCAATGTCCATCAATTTCCAACAGTTAAAGAATAAGTTATTATCAACTTCTTACGCATTGTAAAAAAACTTGCTAGACTATCAGGAAATAGGCGACTTAAGTCTTATGGAGCCACAGCTAAATTTTATCTGAACATAACATCTTCGCAAGCGTTTCCCAACATCGCTTTAAAATATTACCAATTTTGCTCATTATTCGGCTTAGTTCATTGCGGCTGATGATTCAAGAATAAAACCCGGGTTTACCTGAGACAAAGTTAAAAAATACAACAATAATAACTACCAGAGTCTCAGTGGCTCCGTCGATTAGGCGCTCAGACCTGTTGTAATAAGTCGGGGGTTTGATCCCTGAGCCTGTACCTTTAGAACTTTTTCTATGTATCATTATCGAGGTTCTGGCGTTTCGGATCCCACCTCAAGGTGCAGGTCCCCGCACCATGCACTTGGCTACAACACAGTCCGTGGATGGTGTGGTAAAAAAAACCAGACAGCCCAATATATGAATCTAGGCATACTACTCTCATCCGTTTAAAAAACAAATAATTTTTTGATGTTTCCGCTGCGCGGGCATAACATAACATGCTCGGAATATTTGGCTGTAACCGTCTTAAGCCTAAGAGAAAATTATAATAATCATACTTATTAATTAGCCCAGTATTCATACCTGAGAATTTGAATAGGACCGTGATTCACTGCATTCAACAACGCCGTCTTTTACTACATAATGGATCAGATCCATGGCTCTTCTCATTTGACAGAAAACCGTGTCTCTGTTTTCTTTGGCGGATGTACAGTCTGGATGCCTTAAGCAAGCTTTACTTGAGGTGAGAAGCATCATTGTACTTCTTTCTAGAACTTGGCGAGCAGCCGCCATTTGAGCCCTTCTTCTTTCATCCTTCAGATCATTCTACAATCAGAAATACGTGTATTAAGGATTTTACATTATTGTGAGAGCAGTAGAATTTGGAGGACATCTACTAGTTTTCAAAAAAGATGAAGTTGTATAATGCATGACGAATTCGCATATCCACGCGCAACGAACGTTCTTGTATATCTATACCTATATCTTCTTACTGATTCTTGTACATTGTAATCAGATGATTCCGAAACCTTAATTTTTTGTAGTTTTGACAAATCATATTTGTTATTTTGCATTAACGAAAGTGCCGTGATATATAGGAAGATAAGGCAGAGGGCGTAAGAAGCATAAAAGTGCAGATTATAAGCACCTATGATAAGATTTGTCAAAGACACCTAACCTTTGTTATTACGATAGCTTATGAGCAGATAAGGAGCAAATCACTTAATATTATTTCCAGTACCGAATCGAGTATTCTATGATTAAATTATAATTGAAAATGGACGAAAGCACATAAAAATTCAACTGCACCTGTTACAGAAGTTTTAAGTATCACAATCATCAAGAAAACTTTTTTATTTGAATCAGAAATCAGAGCGTCATGTGAATCAGCTCGAAGATGACTTCATACTTGGCACAATGGTTGTTTTCACGTTCTAGTCAGACACGCCGTTAACGTCGTTTCTCGAAGCTCGAACATGTCTGATTAAACTGCAAGTATCCATCTCACTTATAAATAGCTAAAGAAAAAATGGTTTAGTGAACAAGGTCCTCCCGGCTGAGACTTTCGGTCGTCCTACGAGTCTATCCTGGTTAAAGTCTGCTACGTTAGTGTTCGTGAAAAGAACTCAAAAGCGAATTTCTCTCCGGCTCGAGACGTGCATATCTCACATTATCGAATTCTCGAACAGAGCAGTAGTGTAAGTGTAAGTTTTTAGCTTGTCTATCAACTTCAACTTCTATTCTCTTTTACTATTCTGTGTATTACAATTAACCTCATATACTTGAAATACTCTTTACATATTTTGAAAATGACACTTAATAGAATCCTCATACGATTTTCGCCAAAAGAGTCGACTATTTTAATATTGTCCGTACCCGAGCTCGCACTTTGAACGGTTCGTAAAACTTGTATGAATGGGTATTTGACGTTATCCTGATGACGCCCGTATCCCATGTACCACAGAATTGATGACATGTGCACACATGTTCCTAGAGTTCCAATCCCTGCCTTACAGATGCAGTAGTACCCCCCAAATCGGTGCCTTCCAATTTTCAAGCTCCACGTCATTCCCACAATATTCTTCGTTGAATGCTATATAACTAATAATGCTGAGCATTTATGAATCGGGAAAAGAGCCTTACGCTAATGAGACCTTGAACATTCGTATTCAGACCAAGTTTGAGGACTTGGTTAATATCGCCCATCTCATCCGTCTGCGTGCAAAGATTTTCCGCCTCTACTGTTGCTTGTAGGATACTCACATGCCGAGCTTTTTCTATCATTTCTTCAGCTTAAGCTTCATCTGTGTCCGTCATTGTGATAGGCCCATGTTATTTATTTATAATAGCTTTAGGGATACGAGACTCATTCACTGCTCCAGTTGAGCATTAACTATGATAAGGTACCGAAAAAGGTGGCACTTTGCAACTTATTCCAATTCTCTGAAGAGTTGGAATGGCATCTCGATAACTTCAATCAAAGATAAAAATATCTGGCGGCTGAAATCAATCTCGCGTCCCGTCGATATCTCCGTTGAACTCCTTCAAACGGGTTCTGGCATCTGGGATCAACATCTCTGGCAAACGCATTCTGGCATTACTAGCTGCATTCGAAAAGTAGGGTCCTTGAATATCTAGTAAATAGCCAGTTGGAGCAAGTAAGATGGAGGGCTTGAGTAAATGTCTACTCTTATGAATGCAATGCGACTGACGCAACGCTTTGAAGCAGGAACTCTTTTTGATATTTGGATACGTACAGTCATTATAGACAATCACCTTTCTTGTTTGAAGTTCATTATTATATAATCGACTTGAAAAGTCAGTGACATGCTTATCTATGTACTCATCTCACGTGACGGATCAAAATCCAATATTTTCTTCAAATAATCTTGACATCAGAGATTGCCTGGCCATGGAAACCGCGAAGCTGGTGGCTTGTCTTGTAGGATATTGGAACATAACAGATAAAAATTTATCTCTGATGCTTTGTCGCAAATCACAAAGGAAACACAGGAGATCTTTCTTACTTGCATAGCGATGTCCACCTTGTACCTCAACAAGATCACAGTAGGTGAAAGGTCATTATACTTTGCTTTGGATATAGGAGAAATCACTTTGAACTCATCTTCTATTAAACTATTCTCATTTGCATATCTAAGCTGAGCACCAGAGGCTACTCCTTCATGAAGTGCTTATAAGAATGATGGTATTTCTTGGCTATGTGAAATATAAGGTCCATTACCATACTTAAGGCCATCAAGTATCCCCTCGAGCAGAAAGCCTCTTTCATCTAAATGACGATTGCAATATACATACTTCTTTGGAACATAGATATTTTTCTTGATAAAGGTATCGACTCCACATTGCAATGCTAGTCTGCTTGTATCATTGCGACCTTTGAACACAATACAAGTTTGAGAAAAGGTTTAAGATAGAATATTCAGCCGCACCATGACACGTGGTATCAAAGCATTATTGTAGATGAAGCAGGACATTCGACCTCTGTGAGCCATACTAGAAAAAATAAACGATGACCATCGAAAAATTGTTCACTTTAAAGAAAGTTACAACTCTTTTTCATACAATTACTCAAACAAAAAGCATTTTATCGAACTGATCAGGCTGTCGCTAAATCAGATCTGATGTACATACAAGTGCGATATTCTTTCACAATAGACGTACATCTGCGATAATTACAGTACTATTTTTATTACATAAAACTTTTATCAGAGCTTCTGAATTGACATTTTCCTTCGTCTCTTATTTCTGTTTAATAACAAAAAATATACTATAATATCTGTAGCTGTGGTTTTTGCTGAATTTATTTCAAAAACAAATGCTATGATTTCAGAGACACTGTAGCATATCGCAAACGAGTGACGGAGACAAAATATTTATCTAGAGGCTCTGATGGAAGTTTTATATGATGAAAATAGTGTAGTACTTATTGTAAGCAAAATTTTATTGTGACACAGCATTAAATTTGTACATAAAATTTATCGAGAACAGACTCAGTTCGATAGAATTTTTCTTGTGCAGGTAATTGTGTCAGAAAGAGTTGTTAATTTATGAAGACGATATAAGTTCTCTATAGCCCTCGCAGATTTTTTATGATACATCATTTTTTCGGTATATGGAATGCACTCGTAATGAGAAGAACGTCAAATATCCATCCATGCAAGATTTACGAACCGTTCAAAACGCAAGCATAAATATTGGTGATATTGAAATAATCGACTCTTTCGGCGAAAATAATTGAGGAATTTCTGCGGTTGAGTAAGTCGAAGCGATGGATTGGGCGATTTTATACATAAACTCACCCACATATAAAATACTGCACTCGACCCTACATCCATAGGCACACAAGGGATTACATGCCTGTCACGTTTACTTACGGATTTTTGTACCGTGTTTTGAACCTGAAACCTGAACAGACCCGCATGCTTCGATTTTCAAACAACGTCCACACCTTATATCAATATTTTTGTAGCTTACGCTGCGCAGTACAGTGCGACAAAACTTACAGCTACACACTGCGCTGTATAATTAGTTATGGATGCGCACCGGATGTGCAGCGGAATTTCAAAAAAAAAATGTAAATATTTCAAGTCCTTCCACAAGATTTAAAGTCGTTAACTCCTCGGTTATACGCTTACCTTCTGAATATAATCAGTAGTTGGGCCAATTACTTCAAGAGTGAATATTTCATAATATAATTTTATTAGTTTGTGTAACTGTGAATTTTTTTTAACAAACTGAATAGTTACATGAACAAATAAAAGTTTGTAGATAATTTTGAAAACTTAAGTCTGAAGTACTTATTTATTTCACTTTTTCACTTGTAAGTGTTGCGAATAAATGCTCGATAGGTAGGGATGTGCACCAAACTCGAAACTTCGTGTCGTGTTTAGCCAGATTTTTTTTAAACTGAGTCAAGTCGAGTAAAGTTCAATCTGTCACAAACATTTGAAAACCCGAACGACCTTTAGACCTTGATTGCAACCAAGTTTTTGAAAATTTCAGTAATCAATTGGATTTTTATGAAAGTCGTTACCAGAGCGGTTTTTTGGATTTCTGGACATAAATTTGGAATTAAAATTGGAAAATTCGGCATTTCTCTTTCAAAATCTTTCAATAACTTGAAAGTTTCGGAAAGCTTGAACTCGAACTCGCCTTGATCCGACCCGAACTGATCGAGGTCAGCTCGACTTTTGTAAAATCACTTGAAATATAGTAAATTTTTTTGAAATTTCGCTGCACATCCTCAACAGCTATGAAACTCTACTGAGCATCCATTACTGACTATACAGCGCAGTGCGTTTCTATAAGGTTCATAGAACTGGACTGCGCAGCGTAAGCTACAGGTTTACTCGAATTATTGGATCGAGTTGGGTTATCAGGCCGGGCTGACCTAAAACGCCGATAACCTAATAACCTGGCCCGAACTGACTTGGTAGACAAAGATATTGTACACCTGTACTTTACTTGTTGAGTATATGCTTCCCCAGATAAGTTTCCTTCAAATTAACTGTAATTCAATTCCAGGCACTATAAAAAATGGTTTATGCTACGTTACATTTTCCCTATTTTTTATAACAACGTTACAACCAGATTCAAGTATGAGATAACTCTCTTAGTAACCTTTAGAGGTTTCAACATTTCTTGAAAACCAAATCCGGCGAGTCTGGCCAGATTTCGTGTTCAAAATCCGATGCGAAAACTCGATAGAGCATAAACTCGACCCGCCTATGATATCTTGTCAAAAATCATTGAAAATTACCCAAGATTTTCGGAAAATTTTTAATCGGGTCTTCGGGCTGGGTTGCAAATCCGAAACCCAAACTAAAGTGGCATTCAGGGAGGCAAACACAAATAGTAGGCCCTAGGCAACCCGCAATCGAGAGCCAAGATGCATTGACAGAGACAGATCAGGAGACAGAAACCAACAGGAGCCCTAGAAGGATGAGGGAAGGGAAAATAAGAAAAGAAAGTAATGTAAAAGCGGTTTCGGGAGGATCTATGCCAAGAAGAAAAGGACGGCGGTTTTTAGTTGGTGGAAATCCCAGATGCTCTGGAAGTGCGGATCCTCCGAGTAACTTTAAAAGATTTGCCACCATTCCTCGAAAAAAAACTGATGTACTCTTCTCCTTTTATTCGTGTTACAATAAACCTTGCATATGTGAAATACTTTTTACTTATTTTGAACTTTATACTTGACACAATCCCCGCAGGATTGTGATCCGCTCGGGATGTGAAATTGCGTAATCGTTAAAAGTACATATTTCGAGTACACATTGATAGTTCAAAATAAATAAATAATTTGCCAATAAAAATTTGAATTGTTCTAAATCGCAATTCAACGAGCAAAATAAAGTTCTAGATTATGCAATAATTGTTTCCAGTTTCAATAGATATATGTGCTTGGGTATACTTGATGAAGTGAGACGCTGTTCAACCTAAATTACTTTTTTGGCACTAATTTGTGTCTAATTTATTCTTTTACTTCAAGTACATTATCATGAAAATTAAGGACTAATTTGGACAGGCTTAACGAGTCAGAATAATTTGGGAAATGTTTGAAGAGTATGAAAAAGTTGTCATTTATTGTATATTCTCAAAAAGATGAAAACATTTCTTCATAAAAATTTTATTTTCTAAAATGTTTCAATTTTTTTTACATTTTTCTAAATACCTTCTAAAACATTTTTTTGACTCTAGAAGCAGCAGGATTCGTTTTCTATCTTCTCAATGCATCTTTAAACCTTTTATTCATTATTACTATTATTTTATTATTTAATATATTTGAATTAGGACCGCCCACATATAGGTGTCAGGGTCGAAAGGGTGACCCTTTCATTAGCTTAGGGGTTGTATTGGCGACCCGCTACGCAGTGACAGAGAATCTCATGGTGGCCAAAAATACGATATGGACGACATTCTTATTTTGTTTATTGAATACACACATCGCCTACATGGAAGTTTGAAGTATTCGAGACATTGACGCGTCAAAGTTTTTGTTTAAAAAGTACCTTCTCATTACCTACCTACTTTCGTATAATACTTTCAATATTTAAAATTATCATATGAATTTAATACATATCTCAATAAAATGCACATAAAAGAATGAGTTATCTTTCCACAGTTACTGTTCGATGACTCTAAATATTTCTTTATAAAAACTGAATATAATCATAATTTTGAAATGTAACCACAAATGACAGCAAATGACAGACACTCGCAAACATATAACGATTATCACTGATGAGGGTTTTGTCTGTGTTGAGGCGAATTTGGCGCCGCGGTAGCAATTGAGAAAGTACTACTTAGTCAACAACTTTGACGCTCCAACTGCATGGAACCTTGGGGCCGGATTGGATTGCATTCCCGACACGGAGACTTGCACTAAGAGGTATTACAAATTTTTAATCCTTAAGAATTCCGTTTCTGTCTTCCGTTTTTGAATTCCCTTCAGGCACAGAAAATAACAAGTTTTTAATCCCATTCCAAGCCGATCGGAGCTGCCAAACGTTACCTCAAAAACATTAGAAACACAGCTTTCGCTTAACGTCATTGTTATAAAAAAACAGTAAATAAAGACAGTTAAATGTCCTAGATTAAAGGGGATTCAAATTGTTCTGTTGCATGATTGCTTTGTGGTATCCAAAAGAATTTTAAAGAATACTGTCGCTGCTGGGCGCATAGAGGGATTAAATTGAGGATATAATATATACTGCTCTGATGATTCAAAATGGGACGACAAAAACGGTATCAAAAAGAATTCAATATTTGTCACGTCACCATCAAAAAGAGTACCAGTAGCTCAAGCGATAGTGCGTCAGGCTTTCGAGCAGGAGGACTTGGGTTAGATCCCTTGCCGGTACCAATGGAAATTCTTCTACAGGTATGTACTTCAACCAAGGCGTTGGTGGTTCGGAATTCACCTCAAACTGTGGGTCCCCTCAAAAGAGGCTAGTGACCTCTCAGGGAAAAGGCTCCATGTCGAGGGGAAAATTGTTTGGGGGGTCACTAGTCGATTTTGAGAGACTCGAAGAAAACTTAGCGATCTCCTTGCGAAGATGCTCTATGTCGAAAGGACTATCGCTCTGTGATCGCTGGTCGATTTCGAGTAAATAAACATACACACTTATGAGCTAGCTAGGCTCAGGCAACTGACCCTTGGGGCTCAATTCATGGAACCCGAGGAAAGTACAACGCAAACAGTGGTCGACATCTTGGGCTTCATCAAGAGGTCTATAGCCGACCACTAGGAGCGAATTGAAGGGTGTGGAACAATGGGCTTCATAGCCTGAGCGCCAGGGAGTGTCTCTAGCGGGCCTCTCCGCCCGTCTATAGCACGAGACACGTCACCACTGAATGCAGGATTTGCAGGAACTTTTCGAATAATTTTCCATGCAAGCCTTCTAACCGGATGATTAATTTCCTTCGCAAGTGGTAAGATACGCTCCTTTGCCAAACATCGATTGCTTACTCCCTCTCATGTAGTCTTCGTTGAATCGATCGGCGGTTACATGCTCTTTACGGTAGTGAAGAAATTTCAAGTTCCCTAACTGGTATTTTTGTGATTTGTCTACAGCTTAAAGTTGTCCCCATCGTTCTCACGCGGTTTGTTAGAACAATTATCAGTGTTACTGTTAATTTCAAGGGGAATTTAATCGTGAGATCTCATAGATATTATCATTTAACACTATAGATATACTTTATTGAGACACATTTCTACAGTTTAACATTACTTCGCTCGAGGACCGAGTTCAACTAACCTGCGTACATGACGTTCTGCTCGCGGAAGCTTCATGCACAGTAACGCTCAATTCATCCAGTGATGCTCAGTCACACTCATTCACAAAATCATGAAGCTAAACTTACTTATATTTCAACAGTTACAAGCTTTGTTCAGTGATAAACTATAAACCTTGACATTATTTAGGTTTTTATTTGAGAAGCTTTATTTTCTTTGGTAAATTAATTTTGTCGATTTTGGCCATAGTTCACGGAGGCTTACTGATATTTGAAGGGCAGCCGGTCAAAAACGGCTAGAAGACATTTTTTTTTAAATTAACTTTTTCGGATTTTCCGATTGCCTTATGTAGCGCCGATTTTATGGGAGTCACATTACCGAAGGATGCTAGATAGTTTTTTTATAATAAATTAACAAAGATCGTCATGCTGCTATGTGCAAGGGTAGCCGCCATTTAAAACTGGCTATATGCTCATGCAGTCCTATGAAAACGTGACGTTTTTCGTTTTCAATATAAGGTTGTAGCTTAAAATTGGACACAGAGGTGACATCTATCGTGTGCATAGTATAGGTGTGAGTGTGTTGACCAGAATTTTGATCGATATTTCTGTTGTATCGACGAACACATGGTCCGTTTATCTTCCAAACATCCCAGGTAAGGAATATATCTCGTCTATTAACGCTAATAACAAATTTATTAAATATTGTCATGGAAATCTGCGCACCCACGATTTTAGTCTCAATCATAACCGAAGACGAAACTTGAAAGCCCACAATTCATACAATTTTTGGAACATTTGTCTCAAACTTTAGAGGTAGTTGAGCTTCTAGTCTAATTAATCAGTTCTCGGATGCTTTGAAAAAAGCTCTGTAGGGGAAAATACAAACGTTTTTCCGTCGCCCTGGAATATTCCAAAAATGTCACTCAGCCATTTTTGACCGATTGCCCTTCATTTGTATTTTAATTCTTGTTAGCTCCACAAGAACAACCAATACATTACAACTAAACGATCATATGCATATTTAATGAGCTGAACTTATATCTCTACTATGATCTACATTGATCGTGAGCTAAAGGCTCTCCGGACTACGGATCGACTGACCTTTAATCGATCGATCCTTCCTGCATACATACATACATACATTTCAGTAAGATTTTTCATATAAGATAAGATAAGATAAAATTTCAGTACATTTCGGTAAGATGTTGAGTTATGACACTGGAAGTGGTTTGTTTTGAAAATTTCATCTCTTGAGATCAAGAGTAGTAATCTATCACAACGAACACAAATATTGTCAAGGTTCCTCGGGAAATTTGTGTCTTGGCATAGGCGGTGGTTTGTTCGGCTGCGTATCCGTAAGACAGTCTCTGCATTTCTTGACAAAATGCTCGACTCCCCTGTCGGTCAATGGCGACCATCCCTTAGCTATTAGTCTTCTTTTCATAACTGTTTCACATCGATATCCTTCGTGAGCTAGTTCTAGAGTCTGGGAACGCAAATTTAGAGAAATTACTATTTTATTGCCTTTTAACATTATTGGCACAGATGTTGAAAGCTCCAGGTGAAACGGATAATATAAATTTTTGTCAATTACTATTCAGGGGTCTTGACCCATTTTGTCAACGGTCTGTACCATTTCAGGATCTAATTTTCCGGCGTTAGCAATCTCAAAGATAATCATAGCCTTAAGCACTCTTTTTTCAAATACAGTGAAGGCATGTCGATCACTATCTTAGGCAAATAATTTTTTGTTTTCTACCTCAACCTTACATTATCTGGATATGGAATCAGCGATGAATAATTAATCTTGACAGAATGATACACTTTTTTGAACTTGAAAGCTTAACCTTAAAATCTTAGCATCCAGCGTTCGATTCGTGCAGGTGGTTTAGAGGTTGGTTCAAAAATCGTTTCAAAAGGCTTCGCCGGTTACCAGCTCGAATTCCAACTTCACTAGATAGAAATAAAATTTTTCGACTCCCATAGGAGAGCCAAACTTAACCACCAATTATCAATAGAATTTCTTGGTCAAATAAGCAATGCCAGAACTCGTGCTCAACATGCGAACGACAGGGTCATTCAAGTAACGAAGTAAGATGTCCTGCTCAAAATGCGGAATGCTTTAAATGTGTATTTTGAGATCGTTTTTCATCGTGCTGTAAATCGAGATACGACAAAATACAGCTATGTAAATCATTTTATAAAAAGATCGCAAAAGCGAGGAAAATTTAATTCACTGGTAATTTTTTTTTAAAGAGGCATGGAAGAAGATTCAGAATTATTGGAACCGCCTGGCGAAATAAGAGAATTTCATTATTTTAAAATCGATGAAATCGGTCAACATGGGAAAACACAAGCTCGAGATTATGCTAATCTGGAACCTCATGTCCCTTATAGACCTCTGCACATTCTTTACCGATTTCAGACCACAGTGATGATCTCTAAGAGAAGAGAAATTTTAGCGTACTTTTATGTAGTAAAAGAAAGCGACATCTCACTGCTGGGAGAAGATTCCGCGCAACCGTTGGGAGTATTTACACTTGGCCACAACGCAAATGTTAATCAAATTGAAAAAAACTTCATTTTCAAAAATCAAAAACGTCACTGTGAAATTCACCACTGACGAAAAAATCGATACCGTCAAGCAACCAGTAAAGAAAATTTCATCCTCGTCGCCAGTTCGAAGTACGCTGCTCTCCATTAATAGTCTAATATATAGTGATCACAAGTAGTTTATTTAAAACTCCACAAAAGTAACAAATATATTAAAACTGAGCAATTATAAGCATATTTAAGAAACCAAAGTTTATATGTACTATGATCTACATTGATCACGAACTAAGGGCCCTTCGGACTGCGATCCAACTAACCCTTAATCGACCCATCCTCCCTTCGGCGGTCCATCCCCACTAATACTAATTGCCGGACTCCGCAGCTCGTTTGCATTATTTGAAATCATTCTTAGTAGATGAAGCAGAGCAACTACAGGCCATATCTGATATGATAAGAAAGCGAAAATCACAGCTCATTTACAAGAGTTTATTAAGCTGGCTAATGTATCGAACAACTCTTTTGAATATTTGAAAAATTTACAGGTCCGTTCCGCTAGCACCTCCACAATGGAATTTGAACATTTTCTTCATGCCCAAATTTTCGGCTATTTTTGGGCACCAATCTCGATTTTTGGGCTCTTTTATTTTTCTCAAAAAACTGGCATCTGAGTGGAGGTGCTGGCCGCCAGCACCACCACAACAGTTAATTTGAGAAATTTAAAAAATAAAACAATACAGAATTTTGGGCTTTTTTTGGGCTCTCAGAAACTGCAAAAATTAATTTTCAAAAAAACATCCCTATCATAAAAAAACTACCCTTAAAATTAAATATACGCTAGACATAAATATGAGCATATCAGAATTTTGGGCTGTCTTTGGGCTCTTTTTTGGAACCAATGCCGATTTTCGGGTTGTTTTATTTTTCTCAAAAAACTGACATTTGGGTGGAGGTGTTGGCCGCCAGCATCTCCGCTACAGGTTTTTAAGAAATTGAAAAAATCAAACACACCAGAATTTTGGGCTTTCTTGGGCTCTCAGAAACTGCAAAAATTAATTTAAAAAAAAACACCCCCGTCACCAAAAAACTACCCTCAAAATTAAATATGCACTAGACATAAATATGAGCATATCAGAATTTTAGGATATATTTGGGCTCTTTTTGGGCACTAATGCCGATTTTCGGGCTCTTTTATTTTTCTCAAAAAACCGACATCTGTGTTGGAGGTGCTGGCCGCCAGCACCTCCACTACACTAAATTTGAAAAATTGAAAGAATCAAACACACCAGAATTTTAGGTTTTTTTGGGCTCTCAAAAACTGCATGAATTAATTTTCAAAAAAACACCCCTATCGTCAAAAAACTACCCTCAAAATTAAATATGCGCTAGACATAAATATGAGCATATCAGAATTTTGGGCTGTCTTTGGGCTCTTTTTTGGAACCAATGTAGATTTTCGGGTTGTTTTATTTTTTCTCAAAAAACTGACATTTGGGTGAAGGTGTTGGCCGCCAGCATCTCCGCCACAGGTTATTTAAGAAATTGAAAAAATCAAACACACCACAATTTTGGGCTTTCTTGGGCTCTCCAAAAATGCGAGAATCAATTTTTATTAAAACACTCCTATCACTCAAAAACTACTCTCAATATGAATTATGCACTAGACCTAATTATAAGCATATTAGTATTTTGGACTATTTTTGAGCTCTCGAAAATACCCAAATTTGATTCTAAAAAATCAACGCCTCGCACTAAAAAACTATTGCAAACTTACCACCAATTAAAAACTTAAATGTCAAACCCAAAAAATTGTAAGTCAGATGTTAATGCTTCTTTTGGGCTTCAAAAGAGCAGCAAAACGATTTCAAATCCAAAACAATCACAATAGTCACATGCGCAAGACACCAATATAAGCCCCGCCCCCACAATGATAATCAACAACCTTAAAAAACCACCCCTGGTTGACTAACCGAGCCCCATCTCAGCTGACTTTATTCAAAACAGTCAAAAAATTTCAAACTAAAAACAATCGGAACAGTTATCTTCACAAAACCCCATTAGATATTTTCAACCCCACAGTAATAATCAGCAACCATAAGAAACAGACAAAGAAATTTCACACAGAAAATAATCACACCGGTCACCTCAACAGGTCTCTAGTAGATATCGCCAACCCCACAGTAAGAATCAACATACCCGAGAAACCACCCCTACCACATTTAGCGAACCCCATCCTAGCTGCCTTCAAGTAGAGCAGCCCAAAATTCTTCAAAGTAGTGTGAATTCCAGTGTCTGTTGACACTGTCAAATTCTGAAAAAGAATATTTTTTGGCACAGTCATATCGACGTGGTACAGGGTGGTTAGTTTTTAACGTTAAGGGTTGGAGCCCAAAAATGGAGGTTAGTATTTTGGCAGAGAGACCAAAAATACGAGACCGTATTGGCACTGTAGTGCTTTATTTGTTTGAGAATCATCTGATTCATACAAATAGATTACAGTTCAATTCTGAAACTAGCTGTTATTCT
>JAUMHM010000016.1:1946888-1966435 GCA_032362435.1 Melikaiella ostensackeni
AATAAAAAAAATTTGAATTGAAAAAAATTGTCAAAGAATGCAGGCAGCAGGAATCGAGCCCAGACTTTCCGGTTAAAAGCTCGGAACGCTACCGCCTGATCTAACCGGAAGCTTAAAGACTCGCATTGCGGTCCATGTAACGTGTGTCGTTTTTTTTTAAAGTCGATTTTCTCGAGAATAGATCAAAAGCGCATCTCATTGCTTTAGCATATTACATGTTTGGTAATGACCTATTACTTGGAGGAATATAAATTCAAACATAATTCTGAAGGGTGTAGGTTCCCCTTGTGAGGACTCTTGAGCGATTGATAGAATTCAGAGAATCAAATTGATATTTTTCGGTAAAATGCACCTTATCAGCCATGAATACCGAAGAAATTGAAAAAATATTTTGGGCCTACCGTTTCCAACTGTACGTTACCTCTTTAGCTTAATTCCTAATATTCATTTTTCTTTAAACAAATGTTGCTTCGGAAAAAATTATGAATTTCGCATTTGATGTTTCAGTTTCCGTTTCCTTTGATGTCGAAAAATTCCTTGAAAAAATGACCGTGGAGATTTTGGATGTGGATCATCTAGCTGTCAGTGCGATTGTAACAGTCGTAATGCAGTTAATTTTTTTCACAATTGCGGCCACCTTCCAAATGGATAAAGTTACCGACTTCGCCGGTGGTACTAATTTTATTATTCTAGCACTTCTAACATTCTTTCTTGGTCAGAGTGGCAAGGTATGTTCAAGTAAATTATTTTATGTTTATCATGCAAACCGTTGAAAATTTACACTAGAGGATATTCACAAAATACGTAAAGGCGATCAAAGTATCATTCTCCATGCTGATAATAATGGAAAAACGCATCGCGCAGGAATGGGGGGGGGGAGGAGTGTTGAAAATTTCTAAAATATGTACCACGTATTTTGTGAATGACCTCTAAATATTTAACATTTTTTAAATCATGTATGTGCATAAGTTAGGAACATTTATCCTCTTAACAGCCTAGAAGATCTGAGAAATTATTTTAAATCCTATATAAAATGAGGCGTTCTGTAGTCAATTGCAAAAAAAGGTTGCAAAAGAGAGAGTGGGGGGGGGGGTGAGGGGGGAATTACTTACACTACTGTCCAGGAGTATGGGGACCTTCGTTTTTTAACGTGCGCTAAAATTTTCGCAACCCTTTCTCGATAAGAAAATGCCTGCACAGTGTGAGCATTATGGACCGCACACGTGCGGATTGGTCTGCACTGCGTGAGTTTATATCACCACGGTGGTGCGACGCTCGTCATGCGAGTCGCACTCGTGCGGATAAAATCCGATCGCGTAATGCGACTGGTATGAGAATTCAAGTTATTTTTATTTGTTTGTTTATATTAAGGGCAGTAAATAAAATTTATATTTTTAATAACTCCGCTTAATAACACATAAATGAAAAAATGTATATTGTAATGCAATTACCATATGATAAATCCAACAATTCCAACGTTGTATGCACAGATGGTATAATAGTATTAAAAAAAACATCCGAATTATACAGCCATACTTTCTAATACTTTTACATTTGCACACTCAAGACACATTATACTTTAATTTTTTTCGAAAATTACTTCGGACGGAGAAGAAAATCGAATCATAAAAGTATGAACACCTCTCATGCGCTTTTCACAAGTTTTTTTCTTGTGGTCTTAGCCGGAATTAATGCATCTTAAGCACAGGTATGTTTTATCCGGGGAAAGTACGACTTTCGATGCTGTAAGAGCAGTCTCGCCCTGCGAGAAAAGCTATCAATTAACCGTGCTACGGTTTCAAGAAACCTTTGCGAGTTCGTTGAGGGATTTTTGCAATTAAGCTCTTAGGTCACGCCTACTGTCGCCTGCTGTCTCGCAAGTTAGAGTTTGCGGAGCACATGCGCAAGGAGCCTAAGACCTCCGTTGTAAGAATCTCATACCGAAATCGCAAGGATTTCTTGCCATGCAACCGTAGTACGTTCAAGTGAAAGTTTTTCTCGCACGGCGACACTGCTTTCAAAGCATACGATCCAGCAGTATTGCTACGCGTTTAATGCTTTGGTTGTGTAAAGATCTGCCACTCTAAAAATGTACGAGTTCAAACAAATATTGCACGAACTTTGGATTAAATTTGTTCATTCAAGTTTCGTATTTTAATAGGAATAGCTCAACTTGCGATTAAAGTTCGATTTTTTTCTCTGTGGCAGATACCTTGTTTTTTTAATTTAAAAAAAAAACAATGGTCGTGTGACATCACGAGATGAAGACGAGGCCGAGGGTAGCTCGAATTCATATAAAGGGAGAAACCATTAGATTTTCTATATGTATGTAATCCCTACTAAAAAATACTCAGCTCTACTCGTAAGGAATACTCGTAAAGGTTTTACGAGTTCTCACATGCCTATGTCGCTTTTACTTGTAATAACTTTTGTACTTTATTTCTGGATAGGGGTCTCCACTGCATAACTATATACCTATATATATTTACATGCCTGTGCTAACTTATTCTACTCGTTACAGCTTGTTTAGGCTTACGAGTTTCTATTAGTTTTTATGAGTCTTTTTTAGTAGGGATTTCTTTTCCTTTAATTAGGGAAGCAGCGGGTAATGTGGCGCACATAACATGTATCAACCGATAGCAGGAAAAATATAATCGATATTGAGATGGTAAAATATGTATCGCGTAGATCAATATCTGAGCTTTGCTTTATTTATAGCAAGAATTGAAGATGTTGTTAAGTTCTCCTGATACAATTTTGGACCACCCAACGAGGTTGAAACGTAGAGGTGCATTTGACTTGCTTTAAGGCAATACGCATTACACTTGGCGAGACTTTCCAGTGACCGAAACACTCAGTCAAGTGGGACTCTTTGTCACTCATTAAATGCTGTCGGTGATGACTGTTAATTACTATTATCAGTAAAAACACTCGGACAACTAGCAGTTTCAAATGCTAACAATACTCCTCCGTCGTAGCCTGCCAATCAACATCAGCTGTTCCTTATCCGCTTACCACGTGTGCAGAGTTGGTATCACAGAGTCCGAAGAAAGAAATTATCCGTTTCGCCTCTAGATGGGGCCTTGATGTCCTTTTGAGAATCTTTTCGGGAAGAAGCGGAGTGACGCCTCTTTCTTCGACAGATCTCATGCAACCGTTGAGTGAAAACATTGCACAGTCATATTATTAAAAAGTTCGTAAGATAACCTCAAAACAGAATTGTTTGAGCAGCAATTTGTAGGCCAGTATCGTATTTGTATGGATTTTGATGCGCTGTACTCAGTTCGCAAGTCAGATCAGCATAATAACGAACAAATCTCAGACGTTAACTTCAAAAATGTACCTCTTTACAATACATTACACTACATTCCATCACCATTCATTTATCGTCGGAATTGAGTGTCTATTTATTTGCAGTAATCCAATTTACTCAACAATTCAGTGTCAACACCTGCTGCTGCACTGGGTACAGGAGGTAATTACAACTGCTCTGAAAAGGGATGGAATGGATGTGAGAATGAAACCGTAGTGTGTCCGGCAGTGAGTTGACATTGTCCTCATCAGAGCCGGGAAACCCTTATGCTTAGCCCTGAGGGGGGGGGGGGGGGGAGAGGCTTATCACCCCCAGGACGGTGGTGGACTCGTCTGCGATCGGACCAGGATCCTTAACGTATCGGAAGAAACTAACTGGAAAAATCGGGGACATGTATGCAACATACGTTAACGTAAAGGTTACAAACAGAGGTGAAAGCTGGGTTCCTCATATTATATGCTTCGCTTGTCAAACTATATTGTACAAATGCGAAGATGGTGGAAACAATGAGAGCTTGAAGTTTACTGTACCGGCAATCTCGTAAAAACCGCAAAATGAAATGAATTGTTACTTCTGCATGAACGACGCAAAAAAATGGGGAATCTTTAACAAAAAATCTATTATTATAAAAGAGTCTCTTCCGTAATAGAACTCCAGATGAAAAAAGCTGCAGAGGTTTTAGTTGATTCTGGCACATCCCATTCCAACACTAAAGGACTTGAGGCTAAGAGAAGAAATATCGGTGAGTTTAGTACCTAGTTAAAGTTAAGACATTATAAAATGTAAATCTTTTCATCCAATGGAATCAAATAAATACCTATTCTGTAAAGTACCCTGCATCTTGACTCGCTGTCCTACACATCCATTAATATTCCTCAAACATGAAAAAAATTTTAAAAAGTAAACAATAAAATAAAAATAACAATTAACCACCCTCAAACACGAAAATATACATGCAATTTCGAAATCCAACCCAAGAATATTCAGATCGGGACCTTGCTCATTTTATTCAGCAGAAATCTTAGCTCGTAAGAATTAAAATAATCACACCTAAGGTAACTATTAATTCATGTTCTACTATCCGTTGGAGACTTGTGTCGTAATAATTAAATTACAAGTATTATCGCTTTGCAGTTGGACGAGTTGTCCGTGCTAATAAGCCTTCGCTTCCTCCGTGGTCCATTAGGCTGTTTACGAAATTGAATTCCTTTGTTTTTTAATTTTTCCTTAACATAAAACTAGTACTTTCGTTCAATTACTTCCTCCTCATTATTTGGTTTGCTCTTCACCGATCGGAAGAGTAACTTTGAATAATGATTTTCGCAGGAGAAGCATTAAAAATCGGGCTCTGTTGTTTACGGCCACTTAGCACGACGCTCCAATCGCATATTTTAGGTTAATTTCAAGAATTTGAGGGCTCATGCGTTTGTTATGTATTCTTGTTAATGACCTTGCCTCAACTTCATCATCAAGGAGGGACAACAAGGGATTTTGGAACTTTAGGGGCGCCTAGAGAACTGAGATTCGCCTGCTGCCGTCTTCGTTTCAAAATCGAGATTCCCATTTGAATCGCGTTCCCGCCCTTCTGTTTGCTGTCTCCAATATTCCCGGAACCTCGTTGGAAACCTTGGATGCCTACAGAGCCAGGGATGACTCCGGATCATTTTCCCTAGGCTTTGGAAACGAACTTCGTCGCCTTGGAGCGATACCTTGGTCTGCTCCAATAATCCTTATGAGGGAGGAAGTCTTCTCACATCCCTTAACAGGGCCCTCGACGCTACGGCACTGGACGAGATTCCAGCCTTCTTCAAGACTCCCTCGGTGGGATGAGAATTAGGTCTGGTTGTTCAAGATTTGTTGCGTTACGTGCCAGTGCGGACACTCTTGCTCCAGAGAGGACGAGAGCTTCCTCGTTACCAGAAATGCTTCAGATCTACTCTGTAGAAATTTTTACTTCATTATAGGCTCCAACTTGAACCGTTTCTGCACCTTCTTTAGATTTGACGGTACGGCAGAGAGCGAGTCGAGCAGAATACCACCAATCCTAGCACAGCGCAGGGGAAGCGACCAATCAGCGGCGGCCCGTGGAAACTCGTCCAAAGAAGGCAAGACGAAGCGCCCGGAAACCGACCTGTCTAGCTTTCTTTCGTTCAGCAGCTGCGTGTCGGAACGAACTAGTCGCGATTTTATCTTGATGTTGTTCAAATTGCAATCCAGTTTAAAGTAAATTATATTAGACTCAGGAAATTCAAACTCAAAGTTGAGGTAAGGTCAGCTTTTCGCCACCTGTGAAGCATTGGAATTCTCCTGAATTCCCCGTTTTCGTAGTTCTAATTAATTTTGGAGAATTGTGTTTCTGAGTAGTATTGTGTCGAACGTGTGGGGCCTCTCGAGACTCTAAGACTGTTCACATTTTTGAATTAAATTGTTATGATATTCAGTGGGAGAAATAGTTCTGACAGCCCAACAATTTTGTTTCCGTCAGCACTTTAGTCAAATTGCAATATTCTCCTAGTAACTCATCGCCACAATATCCCTGTAATTACCGACGCCATGTTGGCCTCGTGGTTCAAGCTACCGATTTAAATCCGCTTAAGCTCTCGGAGCACCGTGTAGTTTTCGTGGTAGCTAAATCCCGGTACTATTAATTATTTATTCTTTGTTAAAGCCAGGAAGTTTGACATTTTTGCTAATAATGCGACTCCAATTAATGCTCATTTTTTCCCCTTGGAGTATTGGCTGGGTGATTGAGCCCAGCTTAGATAATTTATTATTATGTAAAATATCTAATTTGAACTAGTTATTTCCGTAAAATAATAAATGTGATAGAATGGCCTCAAGATAAATTTCTATAGTGATCTGCCCCCTACAAATTGACACTTTTCAACATGACTGTTACTTTGTGCTACCGATCATGGTTTAGTTGCTATCGACCTCCACTTTCAATTTTTTAATGAATTTTATAAGCCACTTTAAAAACATAATCCCCTGAGTCTTTTATTTACGAGTAAGAGTTGGCTTTAGCTCAAGAATTTTCCTGGAAAGGCTAACCCATTCCCTCTACCTTTATTCGTAGTAGGACTGAGCAGTCAAGTGCAGAGCTTTTGCTCACGTTCCAAATAAAAGTTCTGATAAGAAACGTGAGCTAAAAATAACGGAGAGAGATTTACCGTTATAATCGTTATAATTATGTTTGAACACATGTATGACACCGACGTTGTTTGAACTCGAAACAGTAATCCAATTTTAATTGGTTTCCCTCTTTCTGATTTCCCAGACCCTACAAAAAGTAAGAGTTGTATCGTCGCCTACAATCTTATTCTACACCTTCGTCCCCCTCGCCTCCATCCTCCCCTTCCGCAAATTTCCCAGTTCTCTCATCTCCGAATTTACTCTCAATTATTGGCAATCTACTTCTAATGCTCACTAATTTCATCAATGTTCTCTCCCCTAGTAACTCACCAAAAACAGAAGTGTGTCACAACTTGAATAACTCCCTCTCTGCAAGTCTCCTTTCTTTCTCCAAATCTTTTATAACCTTAGTATGGCACAAGTCGGTGGTTTGCGAATTATGCAATGGAATTTTCGCGGTGTAACTAACAAAAGAAATGATCTTGCGACTATATCGAAGGACTTTGACATCCTATTACTTTGTGAAACATTTCTAAAGTCTGATAAAGCATTCTCAATAAATAGAGATTTTAACATCATCAGAGCTGACAAGGCTGCCAACGATCGTGGTGGTTTGGCAATTGCAATTAGAAGAGATATAACCTTTTCAAGGATATCCTCTGTACTTAACATCGAAAATAATCCAGAAACTCTTTCCGCACTTAGTGTTGCCATTGATGAATCCGACTTTATTTGCTTAAATAATGGCAGGTCAACTTTTGTTAATTGTCCAGATGAATCTCTCTCGATTCTAGACCTTACTTTTATAAGTCCTCAACTCTTTACCTTTTGTGCTCATGATGTATGGGACGACGCTCTAGGCAGTGATCACTATCCTGTGGTCACCAGCCTGGGTGTGCGAGTACCTATTGCAAATCACTATTCACATAAATGTAACTTAAAAATAATTATTTGGTCAATTCTTTCTTTGAATTAAAAAAATCTCGTAGAATCCAGGACGACTGACTTTCTTCCGCCTACACCGGGTCCGGTTTCTAGTTAAAATTCTTTTGTTGAATGCGTGGATGAGGCTATCTTCTCATCCGGGATACCTTCAGCCACTGCCCAACCACCAAACCATGGTCGTCCATGTGAAAACAAACCTTTTGTTCCAGCTCGCTAGTGGAATAAGGCATGTGTTAGTGCTGTTTAAGATAGGCATAAAGCTATCATTCAATATAGAGAACGATCTAACTGTTCCAACTATTTGAATTACCAAAAACTTACAGCTAAAGCTAAGAGCACTTTCAATGAAGCCAGAAGGAAATCCTTTCAAAGCTTTTGCGAGTTCTTAGATACAATGTCATCTATCTCCAGAATGTGGAAAGTCATTAAATCATTTAAGAAAAGAATCACTCAGCCAGCAACGTCGTCTTGCTCTGCAGATAGCAGCGTGATTTCACAGTTGCACGATCTTGCGGTTGAGGTGTGTCCTCAAACTGTCTTCCTTGACAAGTTTCCCATTGACTTTAGGTCCAATCAATTCGCTGAGACTCCATTCACCGAAAATGAACTTTTTATAGACATTTCTTCTTTAAAAATTAAATCCTCTCCGGGACTAGACAAAATTGATAATAATATCGTCAGCCACTTTCCCTCTGAAGCTAATATTATCTGGATTAATTATTATCTGGAGATATTCCATTCTTTTAAAAATTTATAACAATATCTTGCTGTCTGGCTCCTTTCCACCTTCTTTAAACACTTTTCTAATATTTTTCATTCCCAAGTCAACGCCAGGTAAGTTTCTGTGAGAGCACGTGTGCGAGCGCAATACGATTTTTTACGTTCGCACTTATGTCCTCATCACTCACGGTGTGGCAAAAAAGTAGTGATGCACGTCAAGAGAAAAATTTCTTGAATATCGCCCGATGTCGCTCGAATTGTTTTTTTGTTTTTTGTTTTTTATTGCAATATTGAAAATTTTCTCGAAAATCTTGACATTTCAAATATGTCAAAAACATTTAGGTTCACTAAAGTATTTTTTGATAAGACAAAAGAGTCCTTGGGACCAGGATTTAACATTTCTCAACATTCATTAAATTACCGTCAGTTATTGCTTTGGCAATCGCCTTATATTTTGAGATTTTGGTTCACGTATGTGAAATGTGAAATCCAGAACAACTCAAGAATCTTGAAATAATATCGCACGTATGAACCAAGATCTTGTCTTTTCTCGCTCGATTATCGCATGTCTCGTTTGAATGCATCGCCGCGAGAAAACAGCATTTTTGTTCACACGCGACGCCTGATTATTGTCGGGGTTACAAAATATATTATGAAACAAAATGATGACAAACCATTTAGAAACCGTGCTCTTAAGTTTTCTATGCTGCAGTATTTTTATAGTAGTACCACACGATTCTATTGACACCATTGAGCACAAAAAAGTCTAAAATTATTATTATATTTGATTTCTTAAAAGTATAATTTATGGTCTTCCTGTTGTACAGACATACGATAGCCGACAATTTATGGTGACCGTTTTCATTTGTCTTTGGGGCGTACGGCTTTCTGCTTACCTCCTCTATAGAATCATCAAAATTGGTCGAGACAAGAGGTTTGATGATCGCCGCAGCAATGTGATTCGATTTGCTATTTTTTGGACATTCCAGGTTAGTGATAGTCAATTTACACAGCATATTTTAATTATTCAATAAATTCCATAGTGGTCAATCCAAACATAGATGTTTTAAACATTTTGACGATTGAATATTCTAGATTTTGAAACTTGCAATTTTAAAGTGAAAGAATCAGGATTTCAGACATAAAATTTTCCTGAAAATTAAAAAAATTATAATAACTCTAATTAACTCTGTACATTGCAATATTAAAATCATTTTTATTGATTATTTCGCGACAAACTTGAAATATTTCTGATTGCTTAGTCTTCGCCTTAGCATTTGTAACTGGTAAACATCTGTGCTGACTTTCCAGTCGTTAGTGTATTAAGGATGGAATCGAGCAATTCCTACATCGGCCCTCGGTTAGAAGCGTTCCGGTATGGACCCATGAACAATGAGTCACATGTACCCTTACTCAAGGATCAAAATTCAAATGTTTCGATGATATTATTGCGGCGCTGTCACGTTTCTAAATTTTGTCAACCCTGTGTCGACAACGTCGCAAATGAGTGGGTCTGATGGGTAAGCAGGGGTGCGAGTGAGTCAATCGCGTCAGAGGTGCAAGCCAGTACCGTACTTTGAACTTTGTCGCAATTTGATTTTTTTAGCCACCTTGAACTATCCTCTCATTGTATCGCGATTCATTTTATTCTATTTATTCCTCCCTTATTCATTTGTACCATTAGTTTTCCACTAGTTTTCAAAATGTTTATTGATGAAGGGCAATGACTAATAAAAAGGGAGGTACTGAGCCCAAGATAGATTGGATCCTTACTATGAGCAGCATGTTGTGGATTGCTACTACAATAATCTTACACAACCTGGACTCTCAAAAATGAGTAGTTTTGGAGATATGCATGAAAGTATTTTTTTTTTAATGAAAGGTCTCTTCAAGAACTATCAAAGTATGTATTTGATTTTATCTAGACTTATCGGAAAGCTAACAAATTAAGGAAGAAAGAAAGAAGAAGAAAGATTTCTTATGCAATTTTTGTTTTTGAATGTGAAAATAAAGGAATCGCTGTGTTCTGCAAAGCTTAAGACCATATAAAATCGTTGACTTTTTAGAGCATTATTCTTTCTTCCTTAATTTTTTAACTTTGTTGTGAAGTATGAATTAAATCACATACATATGTATTTTGATAGTCCTTGAAAAGACAACTTATTAAAAAAAAATAGCATCAAAATATCTTAAGTAGTTTCAGAGAAAAATCAATTTGAAAAAAAAAAAAAACATTTCTATACGTATCTCCAAAACTACTACTCGTAGTCCAGACATCCGGTATTTTTGCACCGTTTTGAATTCCGCAAGCAATTTTTTTTTATAAAATGCTCTATTGAGGGGTCCTTACGTGAAATCCAAATTTGCATTTTTTCGAAAATTTTCGGTCCAGTTGGTTCTGACATATCTACCTCCAAATATATCAGTTTAAGTGCAAATTTAATTGTTTATAACATCATAACTTGAAAACGGTTAATCGTATAAAAAAAAATTTAAGTAGAAGAAAGTCTTGTCTTGGTTCAAACCTTCTGAAAAATATTCTGGAGAATATTTTTTTTCATAAATAATGTATTTGTCTAAAAAAACTTGTTTAAACAATTAACGACCAACTTTTTGAAAAAGTGGCCTGGACATTCATAATCAGGGGGCTTTTCTCGACACTTGAAGCCGAAGTTAACCCCTAGACCTTTCAGTGCATACAGGTGTATTAGTGGCGAATTGATTAAGATTTCAGGTTGTGTAGGATTATTGTACTAACATTACACAAGATTGTTCATGAAAAACAACCCATGAACATAAAAGTGTGGACATTATGTTAAATGTGACTCAGTGACTGTGTAGTGAACGGAACAAGATTGTTCTGGACAGTGACCCTCTGAAAAAGTGTCTACTGTGGTTGTGACACTGAATATTTTCATTTATATATAGTTTCAGACAGTTTACTTGAATTATTCAATGAGCACAATATGTACCTTAGGAGTTGAAACTTCATAAGAGCTCCAGCCTCTTCATCACAGCGGGTCCTCAATTTCTTATCTTATTTCTTCGAATTTAGACTTGACACAACAACAACTTGCGTAAAATGACAGAACTCGAAGCGTTGAGGCTCTACGAAGGTGATGAAGATGCAGCTTAGATTCAGTTAAAAGTGCAAGAAGACTTTGAAAACGCGTACTTGGACACTCTTGCTGAGGTTAAATGGTATATTGAACAGAATAAAGGTAATAATGTATCACGAAATTAAACTCAGAGCGCTTCCTCATCGCGTTCTATGACTCCTGCCAATGCTGAAGAACCTTCTGGCGTGAAACTTTCAACAATTACACTACCAACGTTTGATCGCACCTTTAAATATTGGCTTTCATTTCGCGATACCTTTGAATCCTCAATACATGACAATAAGCGAATCCCGAATACTCAGATGTTTCACTACCTGAGTTCAATGTTGATAGAAGACGAAGCTCGCGTTATGAAATCATTAGGCATCTTCGATTCGAATTATTCACTGGCCTGAGACAGCGTAAATAAGTGTTATGAAGACCCGACGTCGTTATTGCATATCCACGCGAAATATTCATTTGAAATGTCTCCTATCTCGAACACATCTAACGTTTCTCTACGACAGTTAATTGATGATACTAACAATAATTTATTAGCGCTTGAAACATTAGGCGAATAATTTGAAAATGGGATACAGTGATGGTTTACCTATTACAGACAAAACTTGATCAATTCACTCAACGTGAACGGGAAAGGTACTCATCCTCCTCAATTTCGAGGAAATTCACGTTGAAAGATGTCATGGATTTTTTTAGAAAATCATTGGAAGTATTTACTACGAACTTACACTGAGAAGCCTGAAACGACTTATGCTAATTATCATAATAAGAATTGCTTTGGCTCTGAAGGTACAAATTCGAAAAATTCTGAATGACTCGCATCACGTACAATGGCACAAAAGTTATGCGGCCTCTCTAACGAATTTCACGCGCTTTGTATTTGTCAACAATTTCAGAAACTTTCAGTTCAAAATATAATTCATAAAGCGTCACGACTCTGCATTTGCTTCAATTGTCTTTCTCTAGGCCATCGAAATAATTAATGCACTTTCGTTTCATGCAAAAAATGTCAACGGGCCAAACTGACACTTTAAGATTCGGATACATTAATTTCGGGTGTTGGTAGAGCAGCGTATGAACCTCAGCATCGTATTGCGATCAATTTCCAATTTGTAGACAGGTAGACAGCCCTGTCAGCGAGTATTACCTGTCTGGTTATTCCCGAGATCACAGATGACCTGCAAAACATTCCGTTACGTCAGCAGAACATTGCTGTCTCGGAAAAAATTACTTTAGCTGATCCGAATTTCGCAGAAACTCGGCCCATCGATCTTTTAATCGATGTAGGTCTATTTTGGAAACAATAGTTTTGCAGCTTATGTATTATGTATATTGTCAAATATTCTATTCCTCTGTAAAAGTTTAGCTACATAAAAACGTCGTTGCATTTTCTTTCATCAGGAGTGGAAATTAATATGTTAACCTGAAGAGGCGAAAGCTCGTTTTAAAATGAACCTTGGGTCAGTAGATCATTAAAACAACATCTCTGCTATTATGGATTCTTCTATAAGTAAGGCGAACTCAGCTGCGTGAAGTTCAACCGATCATTCAGAAAACCAGGCTAGGTTGGATTATTGCTGCGCCAATGGAAATCTCGCCCATGAAATACAGGTCGTGACTATTTTGCATTAGCATCACCGATAAATATATTGGTGAAGAGAATAAAGAAGGTCATCCCACCACTAGTCAGGTCACCATGTGAGATATTTATGTGGACGATCTACTAACTGGTGCAGACACTGGAGGAGGCAAGGCAACTCAAAAATGAATTAGTTTATCTTCTCCCTGCTGCAGAAGTGGACTCACCAAAATGGGCTTCGAATGATCCATGCTTATTCAATGAATCGAATCATTCAAAATTAGAAAAAGCAATTCAAACCGAAAAAGGTCCTTAAACTCTTGGGCTGATATTGGATCCTCGTACGGACAACTTGAGGTACTGCGTCTAGAAAGCTCCATATGCAAAGGTAACAAAAAGAACAATTTTGTAAAAAATTGCTCGGACTTTTGACACTCTAGGATTAGTTGGATGAACTGTCATCAAGGCGAAAATCTTACTGCAAAGGTTGTAGCAGCTACAAATTCACTGGGACGAATCACTGCCACATGACTTGTACTCTGAATGGCTAGAATTCAGTACTGACCTAATGGTATTCAACGAGTTCTCTGTGGATCGATAGGTTATCAATGACTAGCCAGTCGTTGTGCAACTTCATGGCTTCTGTGATGCTTCAGAACGTGCGTACGGTGGATGCATTTATCTGAAATCGTCTAATAAATTTGTCATTCACTCAGTGCGGATGTTTTGTGCAAAATCGCATGTAGAACCATTAAACAATATTTCGCTACCACGACTTGAACTGCAAGCCGCTCTACTTTCCTAGAAATTAGCTGACTTGATCAACTCAACTCACATTGAAAATGGACGAAAAATGTTTGTGATCTGATGTTAGCATTGGATTCTATCTTCGCCCAGCCGTTGGAGAACGTACACCGCGAACCGCGTCAGCGAGATTCAGAAAATAACAATCGAAAATTGGTACAACTTGCAATCACATGACAATCCAGCCGATTTCATATCTAGAGGAGTCAATCCAGAGGATCAATCTCACTACGAACTTGAGTGGAAAAGACCTGCCTGGCTCTCACAAGTAGTCCAGGCATTAGGTGGTTTTACCTGGAAAGTTTTGGAAATTTTTTGATATTTGGAATTTTTATAGATTTTCGGGTGCTCTTTTCGAATTTTCACTTTGCCACTTCTTAATTTTTCTGTTAACGCCACCATCTTGAAAAATGGCGTCGAAAATGAGTTTTTCGAAAATAACTCGTTTATGGTTCGTTTTTTTGGCAAAAGTAGTTATATAACAAATCAAGCTGGAGAAAAATTGCTTTAATTTAGATTCTAACCATTTATTTGATAAAATCAACCCTTCCCGCGTACGAGCGTCGCAAAGTTGCCGCTGGCGCCGCCATATTGGAAAATTGACGTTAAAAATGAATCTTCCGAAATTCTAGTTCATTATAAGGCAAAAATAGTTATGTAACAAATTAAACTTTTACTTTCAATCAAACTTTACAAATTAATTCTTTTTATAAAATCAACCCCTTCCGCGTATGAGCGTTGTAGATTTTACTCCATCACGTGTCACGCGAGCAGTACTCATTTCCACACCATCAGGAGGTAGCGTATGTCGCGCGTTTTTTTTTTGTTTTGGCATTTCCAAAGTTAAATCTTGTATCAGTGATCTAATTATTCTTACTGGGATAGGTGAAAAATGTTCTTCTCATTAACAATAAACGTCTTCATCTAAAAACTACCCAATTTTGAAAAACCTGTCCCGTAAAGTTGGAAAAATCGAAGATAGGATCCTATGGTTGTAGGGTCACGAATTATTGGCGTATCCACATCTTCCTTAACTTGCTTTACCAAGTAGTTTGCAGTCTCAAATTTCTTTTTTAGCATTTGAATGAGGCGATTCTTCTTCTTATCGTTGTCTAGAAATTTTACTTGGGACACGGCTGGGGTCATTGTCTCGTTAAAAAGTACGTCTACTGAAGCATTTACTCTTGATGTTTGGAATCGCTGTGCATATTTGGTACTGCGACCATTTACATCTTCTGGATAGCCATCATATATAATCCTGGCATTCAATGTATAATGCAACTGAACATACGCAGTGGTTGAAATCAGGAATTTACTGTTCAAACAAGTCTACAGCCTTTATTTTTCAGACGATTTATAAACATTTCTTTTTCAAATGAAGATCATTAAATTTTTAAGAGATCCCCTGGACGCGATTTTTGAATATAGCTTTGTTTCTATCTATTTATTTAACGCAATCTTGCAGTTTTTCTTTTGGTCTGCAGAAACGACTACCAAATATCAGAAAACGTCTTGAATCCATGCAGGGGCAACAACGGAAAACACATAATTTGCATAATAATCCACTATAATGTTACAAACAAATTACGTGAACGATTTCATAACGGAGTCGTTTAATGATCAAAAAGAATTTTTTTTCACTAAAACTGCTATAGTTTATCTCTAACGCAACAGTGAAATGTGGAGATGTAAAAAATGTATAAAATTATTATTGTTATAAACAAATTGGATAAACAAATGGAAAATTTTGGCATTTTTGCGCAGAATCTTTGGTTTGTTTGCACAAGTCAGCCTCAAAATGCATTACCAAAGATGCTCAACTACGAAACATTGATGAGTATTAACAATTGTCATTTTTATAAACAAATTCGATGAATAAAAGCAAAACTTTGACATTTTCGCGAAGAATCTTTGGTTTTCAATGCAAGTCTGCCTCAAAATGTCTTGGCGGAGAGGCTCAACTACCAAACTTTTATAGTTATTAACAATTGTTATTTTTCTAAACAAATTCGATAAATAAAAGGAAAATTTTTGCATTTTTGCGCAAAATTTTTGGTTTTTACGCAAGTCTGCCTGAAAATGTGTTTTCTGAGAGGCTTAAATACCAAGAATTTTTGACTATTAACAAATTGTCATTGTTATAAACAAAAGTAAAAGTTTGGCATTTCTAAGTTGGAAAAAATTAATTTTCAACTAAACTACTCAGGTTTGCCTGAAGAAATATGGCAAACTACGAATCTCTGTTCAAAATTCAAGTCTACCATTTTTATAAACAAATATAATAAACAAAAGCCCATTTTTGGCATTTCAGTGTAAAAAAATGTTCTTTTTTCCACTTATTCACTTTGACATGACTCAAGATAGTAGTAGGTTGCACATGAATAATTGTCTTAAATGGAACTTCTTTTATTTGCATGAACAAAAGCCATTTTTCGGCGTGTTGTGAATGGATTCTACGAAAAAAAGTCATGGAGTTATGTCTTGATATTGTTGACAGATTTCCTTAATTTCAGTCTTTCATATGCAATCAGTGGATCCGAACTGACTAGTAATATATGTCCCAAATCCTCATTCGTGGCTACTCGAGAAATCTTGCGTATATTAACGTATATTTATGAAATTGCTTCGAATCTTTTTTACGAGCTTCAGCTACTTCTTCAGAATACTGTCCAAGTGGAAGATCAAAATGTCTCATAACATGCTTTTGAAAATCATCGAAATTAGTTGTTTGGATACTAGCCAACCTCTGCAAGATATAAGCAAACCTTTTAATAAGTTTCTTCTCAACGCCAGTAATCTCAGATGCTTGGTCAGGATCAGGAGAGTCTAAATTGGAAGTTAGTTGCGTTTTCTTGCTTCTCTTTCACTCTGTACGAATTGCTTATCTCCTTGGGCTCAGATCCAATTTCAATGTTTTCTTTGAAAATTTAAATAACATAAAATAATAAAAACTTTTCAATGGAACAAAAAATTAGGAAAATTTGAAGACATGGAAAAAATATATAAGTTATCTATCTTTCCCCCTCGAAAATAGATAGTTTTTATTACCGACATTTTTTTCGTTAGATGCGTATTTCTTCAGATATTTCGATGCCTCAAGATAAAAGAAACACCCTGTATGATTCATAATGGGATAGTGACGCGGCAAGGTTAGCGATGCTCGAGGCGTGCCGCTACCATCTCCTTTTTTGCATTATCATAACTTATTCGTAGCTTAATAAATGTCCTATAGCATAAGGTACGTCGCACCTTATTTGCCACTCGTTCCGTCATATTCATACTAATAAAGCTGCGTAAAATTAAAATTTTTAAATTGAAGATTCAAAAATTGTTCGATTTAAAATTTCAGTAGTAGAGACATCTACTGTTTCAAATCAAGCGTCTTAATATGGTTAAACAATTATAAATTTAACGTTTCGGATTGAATATATATATCGATGAATTTGTACCTTCTACCAGGCCTAAAAAAGGCTTTTAGTTAAGTCTATCTTATATTTACGAAGCTTTTCAGATTAATTTGATTGTGAATTTATTGCGCGTTTGCTGGTTTTGTGGGTTGTCGGGTCGAATGCGTGTTCGGCGTCTTGTTGCGGGTTCGGCGGGTTCGCGGGCTGAATGCGGGTCTGCGGGTCAACCCGCAAACTCGAACCAACCCGCACTTTTTTTGCACACCCGTAATTCGGCACTGGTATGAAATTTGCTTTTTGACGCTCATTTTGTGGGTCCATGTAGTAGTCACTTGATATAATACGGAGGTTTTGATGCACACTCCGAACTGCGCATCAAAACTGCGATATAAAGTCTTCTTAGGGTAGTCCTGAAGTTATAACCGTATAAAGTACCGCTTTATGGACCGCCAAAAGTCATGAAAAAGTCACATTTTCATGCCTGTGTCGGAGGAAGAAATTTATAAGCAGAAAACCTTCAACTTGTCCAATACCTATTGAGGTTTGGGAAACGTATTATTTAACAAACTTCACGGAATCAAAACAATGAAAATTTAATTCAATGTTAAAATTGTTTAATAAAATTTTAGCGATGGGAGAAATTCCAGAAGACTAGGGTGAAATAAAAACGATTATAATCCATAAAAAGGAGACTAAAATGACACTGATAATTATAGACCAATATTACCTTTACATAACTTTACCGAAATTTTCACCCTTATGTTAGTAAATATAATTCAAGGACTGCAAAAATTAGAGACTCAATCCCTGAAGGACATGCTGGGTTCAGACAGAGAAGAAGTTGCAATGAAAACATCTTTATTTTCATAACAGGGATTCATATAATAATTTGGAAGAAAGGCAGAACTCTTTTTGACATATTCTTTGATTTTAAGCAGGCATTCTCATCAGTAAACCACGAAAAGTTCTTGAAGGTCCAAAATCTTGGATTATATGCTTGGAAAAATTATTTGCAGATACAGTAAAGAAACAACTGAGTTGTTTCGATATGGAATCAGGCTAAACAAGAAGAAACTAAGGTGCTCCTTGTAGGAGAGGACAGTTTGTTATATTTATTATATTATAAAATAAACAAAACATGCAATTTGGTATCAGTAGAACTAAAACTAATCCTATTCAAGTCAATATGTGAACCCCTCAGAGAGCAATTATGAGCCTATCGTTTATTTTCTTCTTACAAGTGACATGGAATTTTTTTTTTCAAACGTAGCCATGGGTTTTGTGAATATAAACCAAGATCGATATTGACAACTCACCAACTTTTTTATGCGCTTCTTTCCGCAGCTTTATTATACTGTTCTGAAATACGTTCTCTTCAAAATTTTGATATTGTATCTACATCGGAACACGCCAAATCACATAAGTCTTGAAATGAATAGAATTGAACTAAAACACGACTATATAGTGAGAACCGTGCGTTTGTGAATAAAATTATTAAAAATTCTCGATGAAATATTTGCGAAAAAATGTTACAATAAGTGAATGCAACTAAATTCATTCGAGTGCAACAAATAATGCAATAAGTGTAACAGTAGGGTGGTCCTTATTTCTCACTTTTCGAATTCCTCTGCCCTCACATCTCAGTTTTGTTCGAATGCCTAAAAAAAAGATTTCCAAATTTGAGCCAAATGGGTTAATATTTACGGGTGGCGAAAAAACCAAGAAGTTTCCCATATTTAACATGGAAAAAGTAAACTTTTTGTAAATATAATATTTAAACGCGATGATATGTTACAAATAATTTCATGTTTCAGTATATTTTTCAGAATTTGTCAGAGAATGAGAATCAATCATAAATTTTGAGGGTGAATGACTTTAAGCCACTCTTATGGGTCCCCAAAAAAACCCCTTGAGTGACTTATTTGAATTTTACATAATATTCCGGTTTATTAACGCTTTTTGGAAGTTTTTTTTCATATCTAATCATTAATCGGTAAGTTAAGAATACCTAGCCATTTTCTAACTAATTTTCAATTGTTTAAAGAATTTTAATTTGTTTGAACTTTTTTTCAGGTAAGTCATGAAATGAACGCATTTTCGAGACGTTATGAGTTTTTCAATCAATGATAACAATGAAATAATAATTTGTTTCGATAATTTTACAGTTGTTAAAATAATACGTATTTCTTGAAGTATACAGTTTTTCTAAAGAAAAGCAGGAGAAATATTTCATCTCACTAAATTTTCGACAGATTTGAATAATTTTTAAGTACTAATTTGTTTTCTAAGAATAGTCGTAAATATTGATGTTATTTCATCGACCAGGGTAATTAATTAAATTATTCATGATTAGATTGAATTATATAAAGACTGGAATAAGTTTAAAATTTCGCAGGGCGAAAGAGATGCAGACCCGCGTCCCCCTGTGATATAGGAGAAATGAGAAACGAACTACTGCGGCCTCGGTGGCGTAATTGGTTAACGCTCCACTCATGTAAAGTCGGCGTTCCCGGTTCAATCCGGGCCGA
>JAUMHM010000016.1:1966535-1983403 GCA_032362435.1 Melikaiella ostensackeni
GGGGTGCGATAACTACTGAAGAAAATGAGGGATGAGTCATTAGTTTGGGTTGCAACAATTTCAGTGAACAAAAAAATATTCAGGACCTCATTTTCGAGGTGTAACAAGACAAAAAAAATTAGGGAGACACATACCGAGCTGATTCACCTGATTCTGCTCACCAAGTCGGTATTCTCCTCGAACTCACTGCACGGTTCTCATTGGACACAACCCTGCTCTTTTCTAGGAAGATGCGTAAGGGAGGCTCGACTATGATTGGAGGACAGATGTCGGGACCGTTGCCATCGCCGTAGTTCAATCCAAATACATTAATTCTGAGCGCCTTTATCAATTTAAATGAAAATCGAAGTCCTTACTCTCCGTACAAGATTTATACCCAACATTGATAAGTGAGCTCATCGGTAACTATTGAAAAGAATCTCGCTATACTAACAATGCGGTAAAACACGTAGTACGGGCCTGGGCTATAGAGCTACCTCACGTATAGTGGATATCGACGACGAAATTTCTCGCATCCAGGGTCCTTGTAGAGTTCTACGCCAGGTAAGGGAGTCTGTAGAATCTAATAGCTTATTTAGAGCCATTCGGGCTCTCGGCATCCCAACAATGAATAACCTGAAGAGGTTAGGGATGTTAGATTGGCAGCAATGAAAGATGGCGGGCGATGGCGCGACTAATTTAATTCTGTTTCACTCATCTTGAAGTAGTAATCCGAGTTAAATGTCCTAATATTCTCCAATTCTCGATATTCCTAATTTTCCATCGACGATGTTGATTCGAAGAAGGCGGTAGATACAATTAAAATAAAAATCGAAACGAATTAGCCCTAACCTATGTAGGTTATAAAAATGTTAACGAATCGAGCCGTGGAGCATCGTGCGGTCCCCGAAGTGCTAGAGATCCATTTATTTTATGTTTAAGATTGACTCTTGCGCGTTGCAAAATTTGCATCGTCACAACTCTCCCCTCCTCAGAGAAGACGAGCCAGGTCTCTAACCGAAGGTGTTCAATAAAATTCAGACCACAGTTTTAAGATCCGCCCTTTAATTTGATTTATCGATCTCTCAAGCACCATAATTACGAGATGCGAAGCTCCACGACTAGCTCGTTTCAAATTGTGGAGTAAATTTCAATTACTTTGGAAAAGTTTTCAATCTACAGATAATAGTCAGCAAAATGTGTTGGCTTTACTTCTTCAGTAAACTATGAATGTCAGATTCATCAATGTTCATAAACTCCTTCATTCACAAATTACTATTTTGAGCTTACAAAAATAATTATTATATGATCAGTCTTAATTCAGATTCAGTCTTGAATTTTAAAATACTGATTCAAGGTAATATTTACGTTAAGGATGGTTTTTATTAACAATTAAAACTAGGGGCGTAAGTTTTATGGGAGTAGCAGCGACAAACTTTGGGGTCCTTGGGATACAACAACAAAAGAATATTAGGGAATATGTGTGACTACAAAGCTCCTAAGTGAGTCATTTGATGATAGAAGGTAGACGACAAATTTTGGTGGTTTTGGCGTATGAAAACAAAAAAATTTTAGGGAACATGTGTGACAACTATAATGCTTCTACATGAGCTTACCTGATGATAGAAGGTAGACGACAAGTAAGGGTGACGAGGGTGGCGACTAAAAGGGCGACTACTGGGGTGACGACAACTCCTGCATATCAGAATCGGTTTCGATATCAGTAGTTATAAAGGGCTCTAAGTCTTGAATGTTGATTTTCCAATTTTCTTGTGGCACAAATCATTGATCTCATAGACTGTGGGGGATACAAGTTTGGAAATTCTGTGAGGTCCTACATATTTTGTGCTGAGTTTAGTGGCCATTTGTTTCTTTTCAAAGGGAAGGATATGACTACGGACCAGGGTTCTCTAATGTGGATAATACTTTTTCTGGGTCAACCTGTAAACCTCTTTCATTAACTAGATAATCTGAGTATAGGACTTACGGAACGCAACACTCACATTCATTAGGAATTATTTTCATTCCAGAATCTCTAATGTTTCCTAAGACTTTTGCCAACCATTTCAAATGCTCTTCAAAAGTTTATGTCCGGACTATTATATCGTCCGGATAGGCGAGGCAATGATGTTCCATTTTAGGGTTTATTAGACGATCCAATAATTTCTGAAAAATTGCAGCGGAATTTGCGAGTTCGGAAGGCATTCTTTGGAAGTAAAAAAGCTTACGGCCTGGTACGGTAAATGCAATTATCTCGCAAATATCTGGTTTTAGCGGAATCTGAAGAAAACCTTTGGATAAATCTATTTTAGAAATTTATCTAGCTTCACGTAACTTATCTATTATTTCGTTCATTTGTTGAAGGGGGTCATCATCTTTTCTAGTGACGTCATTTAGCTTTCGATAATCTAAGCAAAATTGATAACTCTTATCGAGCTTCCTGGCGATCACAATAGGGTACGACCAATCGCTTTTCAAGGTTTCTATAATATCGTCTGCTAATATGTGATCTACCTCCACGATTTGAGCTTCCAAGACTTTGAAAGATACTACATAATGCCTTTGTTTTATAGCTGGATCTGTATTAACGTCAATTGTTTGTTCGGTTGGATTTGTTCACCCTGGTTTCTCAGGAATTGCTAGTAGTTCAATTTTCAAAAAGATTTTGAGTCTTCCTGAATTGTCCGTGGTCAATTCATTCAACCCACAGCAAATATCTTTAGTCCATTCCTCTGTTTCAAATTGAAATATTCTAAAGGGGTCTTCCTCGAAATCCCAACTCCTACCTACAAAATCTATTTGCATTTCAAAGAACTTCATGAAATTCCAGCCTAGAGCTAAAGCCACTGGTAAGCTTTTTAATACTCGCACGGGCAATAGCCTTGCTTTTTGGTGTAGTTCCATGTGTACCATAACCTTCTGAGAAACTACTTCTGATCTACTGTTCGCGACCTACACTAGACCATTGCTCTGATTAATTTTTTATTCTAATTTTCCAGCGAGGATCATACCTTCTGGCCCTATGAAGGTTCTGGAAGAACCACAGTCAACTAAGGCTATACTATAATAAGGTGGCCAAGAATACGAAGGTTAACGAACACTAAGGGTACAGGTCCATTTAATGGTGTAGGAGTATAATAAATTTCGGACATTTGAAAAATTGGAGTAGAAAAGGGATCAGCTATATTGGCTTGAGAGTTGGATTCAACTACTGGAGGTACTGAACAATTTTAGGCATAACCACGGAAGCAACATTATTAATTTTTGAGGGTCTTCCAGAAAAATAAGGAATCACTGCGGCCTCAATTAACGATTCCTCTTTTAATTTCTAGAGCAATGGGACAGAAAGGTTTCTTCACGTCTTTGGTACCGCAATAGAAATCGAAAGTTTTCTTAAGCTATTTGCAATTATTATGACGATGACCTAGCTTATCACAATTCCAACAAATTGAAATTTGATAGGAACAAGTTTCAAGGCTTTCTCCTTCAGAAGTTAGGAGTAGAGGTGAATTCATGGGAGATTCAAGGTGTTTATAAACTTGACAGGAATTTTTATCGTTCTGATTTTTAGAATTAGTATTCGAATGTTCATAGCAATCGCTTCTTCCATCATCATTGGTTTCGGCCGCGTCCTCTCGCTTGAAACATATTTGAGATCTTAGTTCCAATCTTTGAGTTTGGTTGAATTGATACGAAAAAACGCAATTAGTGGTATCTATTGCTTGGGTTTATAGACTGACATTCAAACTTCCTGAAGAACCATAAATAGAATCGAGATCTTTGGTTTGACAAGCTACGTTGACTTTATTTACATTTTTCGAACAGGTGCATGCAAACTGAGTTTCATCGGCAAGTTTTGATTCCGGAGACTTTATTTCGTCATTTAGCGTTCCAGAGGATTGTTGTTTAACTTTCCGATCGATAACTACAGTGGATTCCAAATAAATTTTATGGCGAATCAAATTCTTGGAACCCATTGTGCTCTCTGAGAGAACTTTGAATTTAATTTCTCAACGTTTAAGACGTTGGAATTTTGCAAGTCGTTTACGCAAGTTTTTGACATTACCGACTGTGGACAATCCACGGCTAACGATTTCACCGATAAGTTCATTTCTCGCCAAAGAATAAATCCAGCTATCGCTTCTCTTGCCCATTTTAGAGCCAAGAATAATTATTAGAACGGAATGTTATGATTTATCGAAACATGATTTTTAGGAAATTGCAAAATATTCAGTTCGGGACCTTTTAACTGAGCTATTAATCTTATTTTAAGTTGAATTCTATTTTTAATTTAAATTGAGTTTCAATCCTAAAAAATTTTCAATGTTCCAAGCTATTAAATTGTAAGTTAATTCTGATATCATCTAAATTATTATTCCAATCTTATCGGTTAGCAATTTTCGGAAGAGAAAAGCGTTTTGAGTATGCTCATCGGTTGTTGTGTACGTACTAACTCAAGGGCAAACAATGCGTCAGTTTGAAGACTATTTATAGAATTCAGATAAGGATCGGGTTTAATTCCAAACTCAAGAGTAAGGAAATTATATTTCATGGATAATTCTTGACTGAACAAATTTTCAAAATGCCAATTTATTTTTAGGGGCACGATATTCTTTTTCAGCGAGAAAATTTCTAGTATCTACTTTCGAATTGGCAAAAATTTTCTAAGAATACGAAAAATCAAGGGAGTTCTGATTCTGATTCATTCAGGCAAGCTCAGGGGTTATCAATTAGAGACTTGATTTCAACTATATCTGGGTGATTACCAGGGAATTTTCGAGCGCATCGAAAATTTTGGGATAACTCGACATCTCATTTTTTTATAATTAAAATTGAATGTTTTTCTTATTTTTGGGACAGCTCCAGGAATTTTTGTATTTAGTGACGTTCGATTTTGAATTCTCATTTTTGACTAGAAAGCAAAAATCCGAAGCTTCATCAAATTTACAAAATTTTGCCAATTTTAACTTTTCCAAAACTTCCTTAATTTCAAACTTCCAAAATTTTCTCAATTTCAATTTTTCAAAATTTTCTCAATTTCAATATTTCAAAATTTTTCAACTTTTCTTACAGAAGAATTTCATTTAATGAAAGAAACCTTCTTCAATACTCAAATTTCGGGGCTCCACGTTGGTGTCGTTATTATAATATTATTCTCTCTTTGTGAAAAAAAATATATATATCTTGGGCACCGTAACCTTGAAATTAACTTAACAAACAAACTATGCTGGGCGCCAGATCTTTCTCGGGTCAAAAACAACAAACTAACGACGAATTGAGCAATATTTCTCAACAACAAAAAATTATTCAAATTATTAATTTCAAATTCTAAACTTATCCCCCCCAAAAAAACGACAATAGTGAGGTTAGGATGTACTGGTACCAATTTATCTTTACATCTGGCTAGCTCAATGCCTTGAGAAAACGGTAGAGGAGGTGGTTCATGAAGGAAAAAGGTTTTTCAACATTACGAATAATAACTCGATTAGTTGAAATAGTAATTAACAAATCTGATTTATTTAGTTTTAACAAAGGCTAACTTTTCCTTCACAGAATCTTTTTTGAACAAATTTCAACACTCTAAAACAATTCTGAATTTCTCAAAGAAAAGAAACATGAACCTGATTCTCAGATTTTACACATTTTCAGTAACGCCGTGATTTTATGAATGGCAAGGTTTCTCAAATTAACCAAAATAAAATCTTTTTTCGATACCCCACGTGCTCGAGAATTGGGGTTGGGGCTGAAAGCGACTAAATGGTTTCACAAAAGTAAGTGGGAGGGGGTCTGACAACTACTCAGGAAAATAAGGGGTAAGTCATTTAATTTGGGTTGCAACAATTTCAGGAAGCAACAAAATATTCGGAACTTAATTTTTGGGGTGCAACAAGACAAAGGGTATTACAATTATTATAATCAAGGACGCAGTAACTCATATAAAAATTCATAAAGGTAGTTCGAAACAACGAATTTTAAATAACCATGATATTTATAAAAGTGACTAGTCGTGGGGAATCTCGCCGCCTTGTGTGAATTTATTCATATATCAGAATTTCAGCTTTCTTAGCCATGATGTGATTTTTCAAGTTCACAGGAAAAATGGAATTTTGTCTTTCTTGTTAAACTACGAAATGTATTAATTTTAGGACTTTCTTGGTCAACTACAAAATGGTTTAATTTCAAAACTTTCTTGCTCAACAAAGTTAAAAATTAATTTCAGGACTTTCTTGATCAACAGAAATTTCAAGAGACTTTCTTGGTCAGCTACAAACAAAATTTCAGGACTTTCTTTGTCAAAGAAAAAAATTATTTTTAATTTCCATGAGATACCAATTAAAAGAAAAAGGGCTGGAGACTTCACGATGAACCAAAAAAATTAGGGAGACACATACTGGGCTGCTTCGCCTTACAGATAATTGGAGCTCGTGCTCCTCAGGTAAGGGTCCTCTGGGTAAGACGTCAATCGTCCTCAGGAAGGGGTTCAGGTTTGTCCATTTTCTTTTTCTATTGCAACTTTTAGGAGCGATTATAAATCGCACTGTTCACTTCGGATTCCGCAGCGAAAAAGAGAGCGACTCTCGAAATAAGATTCTGCTCATCAAGTCGGTTCTCTCCTCGAACTCAGTGCACGGTTTTCATTGGAAACAACCCTGCTCATTCTACTGGGATGCGTAAGGGAGGCTCGACTATGATTGGAGGACAGATATCGGGAGCGTTACCATCGCCGTAGTTCAAGTCAAATACATTATTTGTATGCGCTTTTAACAATTTAAATTAAAATCAAAGTACTTACTCTCTGTACAAGATTTATGACCTATATTGATCAGTAAGCTCATTGGCAACTATTGACGAGAATCTTACTATACTAACAATGTGGTAAAACACGTAGAACGGGCCTGGGCTATAGAGCTACCTCACGTATAGTATGTATCGACGACGAAATCTTCTCGCATCCAGGGTCATTGTAGAGTTCTACGCCAGGTAGAAGGAGTCTGTAGAACCTAGCAGCTTGTTTAGAGCAATTTGGGCTATCGGCAGCTCCTCAATGAATGGCCTGGAGAGGTCAAGGATGTTAGGTTGGCAGCAACGAAAGATGGCGGGCGATGGCGTGACTGACTGAATTCTGCCTCACTCATCTGGAAGTAGTAATCCGAGGTAAATGTCCTGATGTCCTTCAATTCTCAATGTCCCTCGTTGTCCATCGACGATGTTGATTCCAAGGAGGCAGTACATACAATAAAAGTGAAAATCGAAACGAATCAGCCCAAAGTTAAGTTATAAACATGTGAACGAGTCGAGCCGTGGAGCATCATGCGGTCCCCGAAGTGCCAGAGATCCACTGATTTTATGTTTCAGATAGACTCTTGTGCGTTGCAAAATTTGCAACGTCACAAGTTGAATTTTCAACCAAAAAGGTGAATATAAAAAAATTTGAATTTTTAACAAAGCATTTCAACATTCGACTAAATAGTTGAATTTTCAACCAGAAATAATGAATTGCCTACAAAGAAGATTAATTTGCTGCAAAATTTTCAACAAAATACATTAATTTTCAACATAGTTGTTGAATTTTGAAGCCAAAAATACGAATTATCTACAAAACAGTTGAATTTTCAAGCAAAAAAAAACGATTTTTCCCAAAAGAATGTTAGTTTTCTACGAAATAGTAAAATATTCAAATGAATAGTTTAACTTTCAAGCAAGTAGCTGCATTTTCGACAAAAAACTTAATTTTCTACCAAACTGTTGAATTTTCAAGCCAACTAGACGATTTTTCTACAAAACACATGAATTTTCATTCCGCAAATATGAATTTTCAACAAAAAGCTAATTTACTACCAAATATTTTATTTTTCAACTAAAATGATAAATCCATTACTAAAAAAAATGAACGTTTCACAAAACACTACGTTAAGCCAAGCTGTTGATTTTCAACCAAGAAAGATAATTTTTCAACGAAACTTGTAATAGTTAATATTTCAACCAAAGAAGATTTTAATTTGAAATCAAACTAGGTTGAATTCTGCCAGAAAAGACTAACTTGCAACAAAATATCTTAACTGCAAATAAAAAGAATGAATTTTCAACTGAAAAAAATCAATTTTCAATTAAAAATATCAATTTTCAACCAAAAATGGAATACTTACATTTTTTGTAAAAAAAATTAATTCTCGAACAAAAAAAAACGTATTTTAAACATGATAGTTAAATTTTCAACGAAAGAGATGAAGTTTCAACTAAAACTATGAATGTTAAACAAAAAAAAATGAATTTTAAACAAAAAAATTAAATTTCTTGCCGAACCTTCTGAATGTATGCGAAAAAAACAAGAAAAAGGGGAAAGAGGAGAAGTTTCTTGAAAAAAGGGAAAAGGGGGAAAAGAGGAGAATAGGAGAAAGAATGTAGAGACTGAAATGTGAAAGTAATTTTCGAACTTATCAAGTCATTACTGATCTGTACCGTTGCAGGACCATCTTTCGCGAAATTCGCAAACTTTGTTGAAATTTATCATCAGGAAACGTAATAAACATTATCTAAGACCGTATGGTACTTCAGCTGACACTCCTTCTCCCTGCCCTGCTACCAACGGTAGTTTTAAGCACGACCCCCCTCCCCCTCGAATTGGTAACGCAGTTCATGGACGGCCCATAACCAATAATAAAATACCATTTGCAAAAAACTTTAGGTGAAAATCAGGTCAGCCGCACCGTGCACACCTGACACACACGAAGTTATGAACTTCACGACCAGAATTTTGAATATCTAAAAGGATTGAGAAGGAAAATTCACTAATTGATAAGTATTTAGTAACATGAATTACTGTAGCATTAGTCAATATTTTTTCTAATTGAATTTAGTAAAATAAGCTTATGATTTATTTACTATTTTATTAGTGATATGCTAAAATATTACTATTTCATTAGTCACACTCAATTCGTAATTGAATTAGTAAAATTTTCACTAATTCAGATTAATTGAATAAGTATGGTACATGATGAAGAAAATAAAAAGTTTCCAAAAATAACATTTATCACGTAAACTAAAGTTTCTACAATCATCAGTTCTAGAGTTTCACGGGGGTCCAGTAATTTTGATTAAACGAGATCGCTGATTAAATTTGAATGATTTTCGTAAGTGTAGTGTGGAATTAATGTGGTAAGCCTGCTTAATAAAATTAGAAGAGAAAGAAAATTCCGAAAAAGAGCTCAAACAAAATTTTTTAAACAGTTTGATTCAATTTTTTGCCCTGAAGCATGTTTTTTTCTAAATACAAATATTTCGATTTCTCATCATTTTCTGCGTCAGTTAAGAAGAAATTTAATAGAGGATCTGAAAGGAGGGTCTAAAAATTTTGGTTGTTAGCGAAATTTAGAAGTAAACATTAAATTGATATGTGCAAGCCGATTTTGGAATTTTTGTTGGTTGAACTTTTATGTTTGTGTGATTCTACAATTTGAAAATAAGTAGGTACGACACGACTTTTTATAATCAAAGTTTAATTATAAGTACAATGAATTGTTTAAGAATGGACTATACTTTATTTAAAACACTGCTATGTAATTATGTGACGACAAGATCTCAGTACAGACAATTTAAGCGAAACAAAGGACGTTTGCTAGAACAAGTTGCTAGGAGTCATTTTTACATTCTCATTCAGAGTGTGATGGCGTTCGTCCAAATTCTCGATCACTATTTGTCAACGAATCTTCACGTTTGCCGCAAGAGCAGATTCCAAAAATCTTAAAATTTTGTCGGTGGCTGTCTATGACAAAAAGGCGCCTTCAAATTAACTTGAGGCTAAATAATTTTTTCGGACGGTTTTTGTAAGAATAGCATGTGATATAGGTGTGACACTCGTAGCATGAGCTAGAGGCTAGAAGCAGGAGTTGGAGGTTGGCGTACGGGTGAAGCGAGTGTAAATTCGTAGACGAGTACGAGGAGCTGAAGGCTCATATCGGCAATCGTCTATTTCGCGCACTTGTATCACAAATAGCTATTGTCGCTTCTTCGGGGTTTCTTTTCAAATTAGAGCCTCTTGACATATTCCTCTAACTATTTCTTCTCAAGATCGGACTCTTCTTTGGCTAGCTCATATCGTATTTCTTGCGTTCCCCGTTGTTCACTCACTTGAACTTTGACACTCTTCTCGGCCTCAATTGCTTCTTTTAGCCGACGCTTCAAGCTTTACATATTGTTTCATGCCGATTTCCTTCCTGCTCTTTTTTGTCCTTTAGTGCTTTTCCCAACTGATAAAGAACTGCATTGGTTTGCATTAAGTTCCTCAGGCCTGACTTCATTATTGACACTAGGGTAAAGTTTTTTAATTCTCTTTTTGGCAAAGTTTTTCTGGAGTCGGCAAAAAGGGCAAAAATTCACAGTAATGTGACCAATGTCTTATTTATAGTCTCTAAAGTCGAAATTTGTGTCCGATAAAAAAAATTCAACTATCGCAAGCGTATTCAAGTTTTGAACAGTGAAGAGCCCACAATCTGTTTTATATCTGATACATTTATACACTTAGATGATTTTTGTATACTAGAAATTGTAGTCTATATTATTCCTAACATGTCCTTATTGATAAAGAAAGAATAATCCGAATAAAAAGACTACATAATTCCACTAAAACTGACTGAACACATGTACACATATTTTTTTAATGGAAAGGGAAAAATTTATTAGCTTTTGTCTCTCTTTTTTCTGTTTTTCACTTTTCTGACAACTTTCTACAAAAAATTTGTGTACTATGCAATAGTAGGACTACGTTTTCATATATTTTGATAAATTAAAATAATAAAATTAGTAGAAAGTCGTAGTTTCAAACCAATTTCACTATTTTGAATAATTAAAATATATTAGAATGATATATGTCACGGGTGTGTCTGGGTGACTTATCATAGGTTGCTCATGAAAGGGGGTTAAAAAGATAAGGGTGCGTCAGCGTGGATGGCTAAGGTGAGGGCTCATAGGCCCTGAGGAGTGAAATGATCTGTGGGGTTCAGTTACTACTCCGGACGAAAGTAGAAGTGGCTGGGGCTTCCTGGGTTGATCGGGGCCCCTTTGGCGTCTGTTCCCTCTCGCTTAGAAAAATGTTAAGTTGTTTCATGGGTGTCGGCTGGACACATCGGCTGCTGGGTGGTGGCAGGTAGACACAGGTGGCGTTATGTTGCTTGCTGAGTCGTAACCACGCTTGGTACCCGTCCATGTGATGTGCGAGGAAAGAAATACCTCCCTCTTGTCGCTAAGAAAAGGACGTCGTCGTCCGGGTTGTTAGTTGCAGTGGGGGCGGCTGCAGGAGAAGGAGTGGCGGTCGGAATTCATTTCCTCGGAATAGGAGGAAGAGCTCCCTTTGGTGAAGCCGGAGCGAAGAGGTTGAAGACCTTTGCCAGGTCCACGGGAGAGGTAGAGCCTTCGGTAGCTAGCGAAGTGGTCAGGCTACCTCTTTGTAGATTCTTCCCTAGAATCAGGGGAAGAGTAACCTGAGAGGTCGATGAATAGATCCCGAGGGGGTCTATGAGGCCGCTGGCTAGGGTTAGAGCTGGAGCTTCAGCGGAACTCCGAGGACGAAAGAATAACGCCGGGGTACGAAGTTCCTCTTGAGGAGGGAGAGCTAGTGCCGGGGGTAGATCCCCCGGGGGTGGTCTGGGTTGTGCAGCACCAGTAATGTACCCCGGATATTAAGGGGTGGATGCCGCTGGAGATTTGTTTCCTGCGGTGGATGATGGGCCAGCCTGGTTGTTGGGAGCGGACGGAAAAGTCTGCCGGGGCTCCTCGAAAAAGGAGGGGAGTGGCAGGGTGAGAGCAGTGCTCGAGTCCTGTGTGCGTTTGCGGGAACGAGGATCGGAGGTCCTTAGTGGTCCTGGAATGACCCGGAGCAGCTTTCACCCGAAGAGCGGGTTGGGAGCCTGTTGCTCAGGGACGTTTGGAAGGGCGGCGGACTGGGCCTCGGTAGCGCGGTGTCGCTGACGGAGGCGGGTAGCCTTATTGGGACGGGGAGGTCGTTTTCGTCCCTCTGGCATAAGTGGCCTGGTCTACCCGAAACGAAAGAAAAAGAAAAGAGTGTTTGAAGAAGGAAAAGGTGGGCCTCACAAACGCGGGCCGATAGCGGGTTGTCCTATTATTTATAATTAATATTTTACAACAATTAATTGTATTTATAGATAATTTCCTACATCTTTATGACTAAAAATTAATTGTTCTTCTTTTATACAATTATTACCCCCAACAGATAAACAAACATTCGGGGAGGAGTCAATTCTAATATAAACAAAACGAGACTAATTTAAAGTTTGGCCCCTTTCTCCATTATTTTGATAATTTTATTTATTTAGAAAGAGTTAATAAAAGGGAAACGTTTTCTGAATTCCAACTTCAGAAAGCGTTTCCACTGGTTGAGATCCCTGTTGTTTGCTTCACGTGCCCGGTGAGTCATGGGAGAAGCTGGAAATGTGAGTCTAAGTCGGAGGGAGAGACGGAAGAACGCGCCCGTGGGTTAAAGTGAGAGAGACTACGGACAGGTGATGGCCATGCTGGCTGTACGTGACTCGTCGCATCTTCTAGATCATTAAATGCTCGCTTGCTAAATGGGGAAAAGTGACTAATGGGATTGAATCGTTCCTTGCAGGGTAAACAAGCTCGTTTAGTTAACACCATGGCCTCGACATTTGTCACGTACACCATTCTTCAAGGCTTCGAACGAAAACTTGAGTGCCGGTACGTGCATGACAAATGTCGATCTTCCATGGGGTTCTCAATCAGCCGTTCGGCCCACAACAAGAATATAATCCTACTGATGCATAGTACATACCTTTACGACAGAAATTTGTCTGAGAAGAAAAGAGGCCAAAGCTAATAAATCTTTCATTTTTGTATGAAATATTTGTACACCTTTTGGTTATAACTTGATGAAAAATGGAGCTTGCCTAAGTTTGTTGGTCTCATTTCAAAGATTAAATTTTGCCGCCAATCATGTGATTTTATCAGATTTTCAATACTAATTTCGTGAATTTTAAGGGTGTTTAAAATAAAGAAAAACGTTAATTTTAGATATTTTTAGTCAGTTTCAGTGGAATTATGTGATTTTTTGTATTGAATGCTCCTTTCTAATTATTTATGATATGCTGGCATTATTACATACTACAAATTGTAGTAGGCAATAATCATCAATATTTATAAATGTATCAGGTATAAAACAAATTTTGTGCCCTTCGCTGTTTAAAACTTGAATACACTCGCAATAGTTGAATTCTTTTTTTTATGGGACTTAAATTTTCAGGATGAATTACGTGTAGCATACTCAAACTTTAAGGCCCCGTGGATAATTGAAATTCAAAAAATTAATTTCTTCGACCAACCTAAATGTTGAATGAACACCGAAACGTTGGTCGTTTTTTGAAACTGTTTTTTATTGTGTTTAAAGAAAAGATGAGAGAAAAGTTAAACGAGATTTAAAAGTATTTTTGAATTTGAGAATCTCAACTACATTCTAAAAATATTGTAAAACATGCCATAATTCCGTCATGTGAAAGTACAGGTTGCTGAGCTCAGGCCTAACTATAGCATTTTTTTTTCGTATTTCATTCAACAGCTCGGAACAAAAATGCTTCAATACAACTAGTAAAATATAAGTTTATCAAGAAAACCTTGTAGATTCAGATTCGCGTAATCTTGATTAGAATCCGCTGAGACTTATCCCTGCGGAGCTACTGTCTTCCAAAGTCCAGGGTCGCCGATTTTTTGAGGCGATATAAGTAACTCGCTAAACCTGAATTAGTGAAATTTCACTAATTATTAGTCAGATTCTTCTGATTCAATTAGAGAAAAGTGCATCTATAAAGATTAGTAGTACATAACTAATTCGATTTGTAGCCATATTTAATAATACAATAATAAAATAATAATATTATATAATATATAATATATCAATAATATAGGAATATAACTACTAAATACTAATTTGTATAACATTTTAATATTTATTCAAACATTAACGTCATCTCCACTAACATAATCAATTTACTCGTTATTATTTCAAGAGAGAATTTGTGACGAATAGAAAGGTCTTATCAAAGAACGCGATTATGTAACATTTCCAGCTTTATTGAAATAATAACAAGGCCTTGAGTTGGATATAAAAGTCGAACGCTGTTTGTAGGCTTCAAATTAATTTCGTCTTGGATATAACAGTTGAAAAAAGTAGAATTTCATCATCTGAATTGCCTCATTTCGTGTATGCAATGTCGGAAAAAATATATTTGAATCTCTTAATTCTTTGCGGCATTCTGTCTCATGGAATTATTGGAGATAATCATAGTAAGTAAAGTTACATTCTCAGTAAACATTAGTAAATATTAGCATAGAGCGAAGAAAAGTAATTTTTTACTACAAAATCGTAAAAGTGCGGAAACGTTGCCGTTTTAGAATACTAAAACGAGCCTATACTTTTTTAAATCGCTCAACATCTTGCACTTTCTCTTATTCATTAAAATTTGTAGTTTTGGTATTTTTCAACAGCACTTGAAAATAATTGAAAATGGCAAGATCACGAAATTTATGATGAAATTAAGGATTTCAAAATGAGGTCCAGCTCGATAAGAATGTGAAAATTACCACGACCTTTTTTTCTTATCGTTTTCTTGCTGCTTACATAAAGCGAAAAGTTCGGCCAAAAAAAATTTTTGAAACCAATATTTTTTCATGTCAGAAAATTTTTCATAAAAAATAATCTTGTCTTATTTAAACGATACCATCAATATCCAAGAATAATATTGCAATCTTTGAAAGTTCAGTTGAATATTTTTTTTCGAGGTCTGTTGTACTTATATGGCATCATAAAGCAATATGTAATAATAGGCCAGTCAGTGAAAACATTACAAATCGAAATTTTCACTATAATTACAAAAGTTTTCAGTTTTTAGGGATGGATCAAATATGTTGTAAAAATGATGAATTTCGTTTTGCAATCTTTTCCTAAGTCCAGAACATGTTTGAAAATACGAAAAACATTCTATTTTTCAAAAAAAATGTTATAAAAATATATAAAGTTCTGCCAACTTGCTGTAACATTTTTCCGAGTAATTTCCCACAATTTATCAGAATTGTAACCATTTTTGAGGTCCGGAACTTAAAAATATTTGAATAATTAATTTTTTCGCGAATAGCTCAGAAGAAAAAATTGAAGAAGTACTCCGAATTGTCACGAGAGTTTTAAACATGGTATTGAAGAGTTGTGTGAACTCACAACCTTCTTAATTGCACGAAAAACACTTTTCTCCATATGAATGGCTTGACAAATTCTTGAAATTATTTCCCGAATCTCAAACTAACTTTGCAATCCTGTAAATAATACGGAATCTTGCAAGATTAACAATAATTAGGACGTCATGTTTTTATACATAAAAAATATTGTAAAAGTTTTGAAAATTAAACAAACCATTTGGAACATTTTTTCTTGTGTAACTACAAATTTGCAAAGATTAATTTGAAAAATATTAAAAGTATAAGAATCATGAAGAGCTAAACACTTTCCTTTATAGGATTCTTGAAATTTATCGAATTGCCAAGCATATTTTGGGCAAGTTTTGGTTTAAATGACCTTAATTTAAAATATAGTACACTTTTCTACAATTATAATTTCCAATAATAATAATAACAATCGTAATTCCTAATTTTCCTCGAATAAAGTCAAAATATTTCCTTTACTTATTTTATAATTGCCACATCTTAGAGCATATTATTATAGAAAAATGTGAAACAAGTAAGATGAAATCATTATTTTCCCTAAAATTGAGCTCAAAAATTTTCGTATTAAGTTTCGGAAATCATTTTTTTTTAATCAACTTAACAGGCAAGCCCTTTACAGTGAAAGTTAGTTCAAAGGCAATAACCAAAAATTGCTCGACAGCAGGTTTATTTCAACGAAAATTGTTTAAATATCTTATACAGATTTTTTTTCAAATAAAGAGTCAACACGTCAAATCAAGATAAAACAATTTATGTATTCAGATCCTCTATTAACTTTCTTCTTAACTGACGCAGAAAATGATGAGAAATCGATATACAGGTATAATTTTTTTATTTTTGTCGAACTTTTAGCATGAAAAAAGTCTTTCACACTCTATGCAATCCTAACTTTCAATCTTGATTTCCTCTGAACTAGATAACTCTTTCTAATTTTACTAGTTTGGCCTCAATTCAGCAAAACTATTTTTTCTTCTTTTAGTTGTAATTTCGATTTAACATAATTTTTTTTCGCTCTCCTGTAAAATTGCGATTTGGTTGGTTATCCATATACGAACCGCCGTGCTTCAGTTCTAGTTGAATCTAACAAAAATATTATTAAAATATTGAAATTTCAAAGTTTCCGTCAAACAATGCAAAAAATGGGGAATTAGTATATAAACCACTCCGCTTTGTCAAACGCTGGCATACTTCGGATCCAATTTGAGATTCAAACTGATAATTATTGATAATTTTGCGAGGTTGAAGATAACCTGTGAGGTTAAAAATTTATGGTTATATGAGAAAAAATGCTTTAAATGGTTTGTCCAATTTGCAACACTTTTGAAATTCTTTTATTTGTATGAAAAACATGACAGTTCAATTATTTTTAATTTCTTAAAGTTTCGTATTATGTGTGGGGTTGAAAAATAGTTATTATTATTTGTTATTATTATTGTTAGGGTTGAGACCAAAAGAGTCTCTGACACTTGGGTAATCCCGTTGCGTGCCCTTGTAGGCCTATGCGTGACCCAAAAGCCCTCTCCATACGGAGAGGACCGCAGTCACGCCCATAGCCGATTTGTATGACTCACTGATGCAGTTACTGCCCGTAAGTGCCAGACGCTTCCCCGACAATTGCTGGGCAGTGACAAAGAATATGAATAGCTGCC
>JAUMHM010000016.1:2004750-2039528 GCA_032362435.1 Melikaiella ostensackeni
ATTTCCAACAATCGATCAATTTTAATAATAGGTAAATTAAGACACTTGAATTAATTCTTAATCAATTTATAATTTTTTTAATTGTATTTCGGTTACGGATAGGTACCGAAATTAATGAAATGACATGAGTTTCTTTTATAAATAATAATAACCCCGCTCTCTCAGTTATGATCAGCTGGTATCTAAGATTGAATTGATAACACTGTCCATAAATTTTTCTTGATTTATTCAGAACTAAACTTCTTTACCTCTTTTTACGTCTCATCTTGTCAACTTTGTTCAGTTTTTGTTGGTCTTCATATAAACTTTGCATAAAAATGTTCCTTTTTTCCTATTAAGAAACACTAAAGTGACAACTGATTGAAAAAATTATGTTGCTGTAATATCAAGATTTTTTTTATAGAGCGAAAACCGTAACTATCTTGAATTTCTTCCCTTATTGACACCACCTATTATCATATGTTGAACTTTCCATCTTTATTGTAATTTGCAGAAACAAAATCAGGTTATTGGAAAGATGTCGAACATAACCTTTTTTAGAACCTTATATACACCGCACCAGTTTTTTTGTATCGTCGCTGAGTCCTCGTTTCAACAATCTCTCATAATTTATCTCCTTATACTTATTGGATTATTTAGGAAAAATTTATTTTTACGTATAATCATTGTGATTTTCTTAACGGTTAAATTGTCATTGTGTACAACTTTAAAGTTCTGTCGGAAAAAGTTAACCTGCATATAGCGCTTAGGGCTTTGAAGCTCGTCTCAACTTATATTCGTCGAGTTTGTTTTACAGGTTTGTCTGAAATTAATCATATTTTAAAGAGAAACTTGGAGTATTTTGAGATTTAAGAGAATCCTTATGATTCATGAGTTTGTAACGGAAAATGTACAGACCTTAATCAAACTCAAATATATATGCAAAGCCCCGATTTTTTTAATGCGTACAGGAAAAAGTTGCGTCGAACATATTGCGGATGCATCCGAAAAGTAAATTGGATAAAGATTAGTCGCAGCGAGTTTGAAAATCTTAGGTGTATGAATTTTTTTATTGAAAATATGAAGAATGCAAAATCAAAATATGAAATTTTGATAAAATAATATAAGCTTGTTGAGTATGTAAAATATTTGTATTATTTGATATGCTAAAACTTTGAAAAATGTTCGAACTGGAATTTAGGAATTCATAAAAATATGAAAAATAAAACTGGGTAAGAACCATGAATAAAATTATAAAATTATTTCTACGCCACATGATGGAAAATTTACTCGAAATTATAGAAGCACGCGGACATTATTTACAACATATTAGGGAGGTCAAAGCATTTTTTTTAAATTTTCGTGTTTTAGAGCGGAAAAACGAAATGATTCTTATCCAGTTGTCATTCTCATAATTTGAAAGTTGATTTTTTCGAGGGAAACGAGAAATATTTTTGACATTCTATATTTAAATTACTTGAAATTTTTGAAAACAGTATTTCGGGAAATTGTATCTTATCCAGTTATCATTCTCAAGTCTTCATTTGCGCAGTGAGTATACATTGCTAATACATTATACATTACCATAATAAATTAAATAACTCAAACAACCACCAATAGACTGATAACAATTATGTGTAAAGATATTATATTTTTTTAAATACGCGAATAAAATATGTCGGATGAGAAACTTGATTGTCCCACTTATTGACGTAAAAAAGTGCTTGAAGATAAAAAAATGTATGCCCTCATTGCAAAAAATTAAAGTTATGAAGATTATTGATGTTATGGTTTAAGAATAATTATTATGGGTGTTGATTATTCGCAGACGTCATCACAAGAGACAATATTGAAGACTTAAAAATCGGTAAATCGGTGCATCGGTTTTTTCAATCACATAGTCCAAGTATTATATACAAAATTCAAAATTAACTTTCAATGGGTTTCGTGAGACCCAGGGAAAATGCTTCTTCGAATAAAAGTATCGTGCAATATTAAGTGAAGTTTTTTTGCAAGGAAATTATTTGAAAACAAAAGAAAATCCAGTCTACTATTAAATCAAGAGGAGGCAGCAGTTTGATTGAAAATATTTGTTGTGTCAACTAGCAATTTCTCTGAGTGAGAGGATTGCAAAATATACTGTGACCTAAAAGGTATTTCAAATGTCAACTTTTCGATCCCAAATTTGTAATCCGTGACTCGAAGAACCCCTAGAAAATAAGTTTCATACGAATCGGATAATTTTTTATAAATTTTGTTCACCGTATTGGATCGAACATTTTGAATTTGAATTTTTAGACCCCAAATTTGTAATCTGTAATTCAAAAGCACACTACAAAATAAGTTTTATACAAATTGCATGATTTTTTATTGATTTTCTTGTGAGAATTTTCTATAGAACTCTTCCGGGTGGAAACAGAACTCTGATCAGAACTCCTGAAACTCTTGAAATTGTCAAATTCAAAATTTTTGTGTCACTTCAAACTGTTGTAGCTTTTCGGATTTTGGTTTAATCGGAAAGTGTTATGAGAGTTTTGAATAGAACACCTTCGGAAGAACAGAACTCTGATTAGGACTCTTGGAACTGTTGACAATTTTTTTTTTTTCGAAAATTTTGGGTCACTTCAAACTGCTGTAGCTTTTTGGATTTTGATTCGATCGAAAAGTGTTATGGGAGATTTGTATATAACTTTTCCAGGGGTAGGGGGGCAGAACACTGATAAGAACTTTTGATACTGTTACAATTTTTTTTCAAAATTTTTGTGTCGCTTCAAACTGCTGCAGCTTTTTGACTTCACTCAACTGAAAAGTGTTACTGAAGTTTTCTATATAACTCTTTCCTGGGGCAACAGAACTCTGATCAGAACTCCTAGAACCATAACCAATTTTCTCTTCAAAATTATGAAATTTTGGAAATGTTGTAATTTTTATGTATTTGATTTTTCTGAAATTATATTTTTGAGTAGAACTTCAGAACTCTCTCGAAACTACAGGTTTTATAAACAATTATCATAAGATAATTGATAGATTCTTAGTTTTCTGCAAAATTCACTCTTTTCTTCAGTTGCATTGGTTGATATGCTCATAGAAGCGGCAAATTCTCATTACCAGTTATCAAAATATGATACAAATTATTTTCATAAAAACGTTGGATAAACAAAAGCAGAATTTTGCCATTTTTCCTCAGAGTTTTTGGTTTTTTTTTTTGACGCGAGTCTGCCTCTTAATGCGTTAATCGAGAGGCTCAACTACAGGAAATTTATGAGTATTAACAATTGTCATTTTTCATGAACAAACCCCACATGAATCTAAGATGTTCTGTGATATTTGAAAATCGTTCCTAAAGAGAAAAAAAAACCGCAAAATTGCCCTTTTTACCACACTTTGCGTTAATTAAATAAATATAAACGAAGCCTAGTATAGAAATCGCGTCTCACAGATCTCTCAAAAGTTTATTTAACTATGATTCGAAGAACAAAAATTGTGAATCGGATAAAAACTGAAGTCTGTAGACGTTTTGAACAGTAAATTCCTGATTTTGACCACTGTACGGCGTGGCGGCACAAGCATTTGACTGGACTGCTGCTGCTTTAATATTCATAACTCGCGAATCAGATAAGTGTCTATCATTTTTTTTTTTTAATTGAAAATGAAAGAACAACGAATATGGCTCTGAAATTTAAGCTGAATTTTAAAATACAAGCTTATCAACTATCCTTATTTCGATGATATAGGCCATACTTCTAATATTCATGACCTGGAAAGCATACACTGTAATCATCACGTCAAATTGAAAAACAACATTCCATTACAATTAAATCATACCTAAATCACAAAAAACAGATCACATAATTAACATCTTATCTATCTGGTACATAATAATTATTAAATTTATCCAATTCTATTTCTTTTTGCAGAAGTGAGTTCGCAGTCCAATTTTGTAATTCCTGCACCGCATCTCATTAATTATTATGAGATTCCTTTTTACGAAGATCGAGATCGTCAACTTAGGCGATTGGAAGGACATGAGACTCTAGCCAGAGACGGGAATTTTATAGTTGGAGTAAGCATCGCTAATCGGATTCGTCCATTCATCAGTAGGGTGGGGAGAATGGTTTTGATAGACTTGGAAAATAATAATCAAATTATCGATATGTTAATTGGAATAGCTCATCAATATCATTTTGAAAACCCGCACATTCTGCGTGTAGTCCCTCAAGAGCAGTTTTAGGCTGCAGCTCACCAACAGAATATTAATTGTAATAATCGTAATAACAATAATAAGAATAACAATTATGGGCACCAGGTACAAGGGAATAATGAGCGACGGTATGTGTTATATCCGAGAGAATAGCATTAGTGGTCCGAAGTCGGATCAAAACGTTGCAGCAATTGAGAAGTAGATTTTAATGTGCTTGATATTGTGACTCAATGTAATATTAATATGTAGTTGTCAATTATCTATAATATTGTAATCCGGCTGCAAATGAAAAATAAGTGTAGTATTTGTGATCATGAAGAAACATTGAATCAGAGAAATATATATAATATGAGTTTGATGCATTCAAGACACTGTTCACTATCTTTCAAAGAAGTTAAAATTTAAAATTTATGCATCAAAGATTCTTTAAAATTTGAAATATAATTTTAAATAATAACAGCACTCAATATTTGTAATTAGTCCAGAAATTATTGTTAAATTTGGTGCAGTAATTGATATATTTAACTCATAATTGAATTTACTTGCACCGTACGCTAGGCGCAGGCTTAAGCTGTTTAAGTGATGATAAGCATAGCTGAAGCCTAACCTTGGAGCATTAGAGGGGGCAGAGAAGCAAGTCTCCGGCCTCACTCACCCTCATGCTTCAAGGTTAGGCTTTCAGTAATGCTCATCCTCACTTAACCAGTTTAAGCCTGCGACTAGCCTTCGGTGTGAGTACATTCACTGGCATTTTAATTTTCAATAGATTCCACTCCAATTATATGATCAATATTCTTTGCTTTATGATTATCTTATAATTCAACTCTACGCTTCTTTTCATTAATTCTGTATTATTTAATTTGATGTTCACTTTGGCAAACATATTAACAATAGTTAATTCAAGAATTAATTACTTTGCTCTGGTGAATGTCATTAATGTTTAATACAACTGAATAAATTTCACTGAATCAAAGAAAATGTATCATTTTTTCCAGAGATGTTTTGAATTTATCATTGATTTTCAAAACTGCTGTTACAAATTCTTGAACTACTTTTTATTACATCTAAAACTTTTTCTACTATATAAATATTCCGTTACCATGGATATCAATATTATGCTTCATGAGGAAAGCAATTACATAATGTTTTGTCGATGTTGCTGTCTGTACGCTCTGTAACTACACTCAAATTCATAATTTACAACTGAGTTCTTATAAATGCTGCAGGCACCAAAAATACTAAAAAATTGTCAATTTTCTGAAACAAACCCTGTGCTGCAAAAGCCTCAAAATCATACTAAAATTAAACTTTGATACTTCAATATCGTAGGAAGTTTATAAGCTCCAATGTTACACATTTTGAAATTTGCAAAGTTTATACGCTTTACATTCTGAGCTTTTGATCTAGACTCTTATTAATTCACACTGCATGCTTACCAAATTCAGAATGTTCCTGAGATTAAACAGTGCTCACTCAAGACTTGAAATTTGTGACATTTGAAAGTTAGGATGTACAATCCGTGTAAGAACCTAATTGTTTAAAAGTTTCTAAATTACAATAACTTGAAGCTCAGGAACTTGAGAGTATTTACATTGATTTTTCGAGTCGTTCAACAAAATAATCATGCAAGTAAATATTTCGTTCTGAATAAGCTTCCTTTCTTATCAGTTCAATTTTTTTCTAGTTTTTTTCTCAATCTTCCGTTATCAAAAATTATTATAGGTTAATTTTGTTTAGCTTAACATTTTCAATAATTAAAGTTAATCAGGTTGCGATTCATTCCACGATATCTTTTGTTAGAGTGACCAAACGTAATCCCGCGATTCATTTCGCATGACCGAGAACGCTCAAGTCGATACGCATCCCTGCCAACCGCCTGTCTCCCTGCACGAGGCAAAGGTAAGTAAAGGATGTGTAGGATGAAAGATGGGTTTTAAATCAATCTAGTAGTCGTATGTTGCTCATTCAAACGGCACGCTCTTTCCACGACACCGCTCCGACACGGGTCGCTAATCAAACGCATGGGTGGAAAGCACCGCGTCGGTGCATTTTCCTTTGCTCCTCTATGGGGCCATCGTACACGGGCGTACTGCCAGCTGCTGTCGTACAGGGGTGAGGTAGATATACCTTACAATACATATATCGAGACCTCAAAAATGAGGCCGCCTCAAAAGTGTCTGTAAATGCACTAAATTTCATCGATGCTAAAAAAGCTGACCATTTCTAATATTCAAGTTCAGCGATCTCGCTTCTGTATGAAGTTATAAGGTATATTATGATAAATAGAAAATTCATGGAAATGATTTTGGTGAAGCTTTCATTTTTCTCTGAAATCGATATTTAGAAGGCCAAAAAGCAACTTTTCATCAAATTTATCATATTCACATCTACTTAATTGCTATAGTTCCAACTTTATATGTATATATCTCTCACTGTTATGAAGAGACTTCGCAGCCGCCGCCGCCAACGCCGCTGCTGGGTCAGAAATTCTGTGAAGGTCCTCGAACTCCTTCTGCGAGGGCTTCCAGAGCCTCCCTCGATGGCTTCCAGAGCGTGCCTTTCAGAGTGGAATCACCACATACCACCTTCAGAGTGGTATCACCAGATACCACCTTCTTCCCTCCTCCCTCAGATGCAACCTTCTCCTAATTGGAATTGAGACTCTACCTTTTGGGAACCACCTCAATGTCAGGAATTGTCCCATGCCCTCCGTACCCTCTACCGCTCAAACCCTCAGGTTCTCACGTGTAATCTTGCAGGAACTTCCACTCAATCATCCTCCAGTGTAACCCCTAAGACCCTCCCTCTATGCAAGCCCTCAGGCCGTTCCGTGAAACCAGCCAGGGTGTCCCATCGGAGCCCACAGGCCCTCAAGGTCTAAGGTCCTAATCAAGATATGAGGAAATTAAATGAGAATTTTCAATTTGAAGAAGTGAAATTGAATAGAACCCAATAATAAATTAATAAAAGTCTCTAGTTTTTTTCATTGACATGTACTACTGATTAGGGTGGCCCTTATTTCACTTATTTTGAAAATTGTTTGTGCCAAGTCGCGATCCTGGTGCAAACACCCAAAAATATAATGTCTTTAAATTTTGTCCAAATCACTTAATATTTACCCATCGTCTAAGGCAATTCAAATTTCCCATGAGATCAGCATAGGGGAAATTGTGCAAAAACGTTAAATTTATGTAATTTAGTAAGTTTTTATTCAAATTTATCGTTCAAATAGGAGAATATTTTCCGTGGTATGCATAAAATATCTTTTTCTCAAAAATCTTGCATTTTCCGAAATTTTCAAAATGTTGAACCCAATTGAGGTTGAAAATTGCATTTTCTATAGTAATTATTGTAATATAATATAATAATATATAATAATGTATATAATATATAATATAATATAATAATTTCTATTGTAGAAAGATCTAATAATTTATTTTGAATTGAATGGTGGAAAGGAAAATCGAAGTTTTCAAAAAAATCCAAGATAGCAGCCTAATAAATAATCCAAAATTAGCTCGTTTTTGTAATTTCCAAATAAATATTTCAAAACTTTGCTATGAAGAACGGCCAGTCGAAATTTCAAAATTATTTTACTATTATACTTCTCAACGAAATCGTTCCAAACTTCAGCAGACTACCAAGTTCATCTCATAGAATTTTGCTTTGATATGAACCCTTCAAAATTTTGGGAGGACTCCAATATGGCGGCCAGAAAACTTTGCGGAAATCTAATAGTTTCGAAATTTTTTGAGGATTTTTTCTTATTTCTTAATTCTGTTGCAAGCTGTATTACTTTAAGCAGAAATACAAAAACAGCAACCAAAATTTTAATTTTGGACTTCTGGAATCATAGATTGATTTCTAAGGTCAAACTCCTTTTTTTCTAGCAAAGCTCTAAGATTATTCGTTGTAAATTGCAAAAAAGAATCATTTTTTAACTATTTAATTGACCGTCGTCTTCGATTTCTTCAAAAATTCTAATTTCCCCGTTCACCATTCATTTGACAATAGTTTATCAGATTTCTTTAAAATGTTTAAATATTCCATGTTAATAACTACAGAAAGCGCAATTTTGGACCCTTATTGTTGGATCCGCCATTTCGCAAATTTAGAAAATTTCAAATGTCTTGAAATAAGAATATTTTGAGCATTACATTGGCATTATCGTCCTCTGTGGACGATTAATTTAGATGAAAACTTGAAAAGATACGCAAATTAAGCGCTCTTTTTTGATTCCCCCATGTTAATCTCATGAGAAACTTGGAGTACCTGGGACGATGGGTAAATATTGAACGATTAAGATGAAATTTGATGGACATTTTTTTCAACATGGGTACCAGAATCGCGACTAGAAGCAAACGGTTTTCAAATAAAGTAAAATAAGAACCACCTTACTACTGATCTCTTTCCCTTTTCCAGTCTTTCGCGGAAAGTAGGAGTTTTTTTCGTTTAATATCTGCAAAATTCTCATTTTATGAATTATTTAAATGTGGTTTATTTAAATTGTCAAAGGAATTGACTACAGACCAACATACCCTACGAGTTTATCGCTGTCTTAATTGATGATACTTTTAGTGTTACAGTGTTCGACATCATTAAAAATGGGGTTGAAATATTGAGATCTCCCCAGCGCTGTTTCAAAATTTGAGACCCTCTGTAAAGGTTTATGATTGATCATTTGTTTTTTTCAAATATATAAATTATTTAACTGTAATTTGATAATATGTTTGTGGTATGGAGCGCGAAACAAGCAGAAGGGCGGCGCTTCCTAGTTATATGCAAATTAACACATTCAATCTTGTAAATTTCAAATTTGATTTTTGAGCCAAACAACGCAAGATAAGAGAAAAAGTTAAAAAAAATACAATTTGTGCTTCTGAAAGGTCAAATAAAATTGCTGTTGAGCACTTTTTCATAGGACCAATCGTAAATCATCAAGATAATATTTTTTATCATCTTTTCAACTATTTATTTGTATATATTATACGATGAGCAGAACCAAGCTCATACGTTCATCATGTACAAATTACTAAATTTGTTTTTGATCTCAAATGAGAAAGGAAATTCATTTTCTCAAGACTCTATCGGCCTTAAGGAATACATTCCCATCATAATATTCGCGCTTTGAGCTTGATTTTCTGCGCTTACCATATAATATATACAAATAAATAGTTGAAGAGGACGATTGAAGAGTTATCTTAATTTACGATTGGTCTTATAAAAGAATGTTCAACAGCAATCTTATTTGACCTCGTAAATGCACAAATTCTAATTTCTTGACTATTTTTTCCTCATCTCGCTTCGTTTGGCTCAAAATAAAAATAAAAATATTCTAATACTATTTTCTAAACTCAAAAAACAAACTATGCCTCTTACCAAAAAATGTTTAGGAGCGAGTTTACAGGTCTTCTTAAAAGCAAAAATTTTCATATCTCAGCTTCCATTTGTATCCCGCGTTATTTGGCTCAAAATTTGAGTTCTCGATTTCTTGAGAAAATTCAAAAAGTTCTTATGAAGATCTTTTAGGACTTTCAAAGAGCAACGTTTTTCTATTTCGGACTTTTTTTCATATTGCAAGTTGTCTGGCTTAGAATTTTCACTTTTGTTTCTTTTATTGAATTTTGTAAATGCTATAACTCTCACAATTTTTTTTTCATCGAAAAAAGTAGTGAAGGTAAATTGTTTGACTTTTTGGCTACTATAAACAGCCGTACATATAATTTGCAAATTTAAAAAGAAGTGGTTTCAGAAATTCTCAAAATGCTCTAACTTTCTGAATTTCCGTCCAAATTGGCTGACTAACGAACTTGACCTTCATTTTAGGACACCAAAAGAGTATACCAAAGGCCAATCCAATCGTTCGATTCTTTAAAAAGTTGTCGTGCTCACAAACTAAAAATCTACCGAAACAGAGGCAGACAGACAGACAGACAATTTGTAAAAACATGTTTTTTGGGTTCAGAGGGTCTCAAAACGTGGACATTTGACGAAAACAGAGGGGGTCAAATTTTACACAAATCTAATACATTTTCTGATGAGCATGTGAAAATGTTGAGATGCATTTCAGGTGTTCTTCATAGGCGAACCAAATTAATAAATATCATTTCTGAAATTTTATCACATATAAAGTTAAAAATTGTTCATGAATAACAACTTTTGAAATTAATGGGGAAGGTGTAATGGGATGTAAAATTTAGGTATTAAAATCCCCTTGCGCACGATCAAAGATAGCGCATTGCGCAGGAGAATTTAAATTGTTCTTTGGAATTTTAATTGGATATTGGAGGATTTGATGAGGTAAAAAGGACAATAAATGATAAATGATTGACAATTAGGAATTAAAAAGACACCCTGACTTACTTCTATCTCTTTCTGGGAAATTGGATATTGAATGGATAGACATCTTAAACACAGGAACATCGCTAAGTGTAAGGTGTCTGACGTAGCATATTTCTATTTTTAGTAATATAAATCAGTTCCTGGCACCATTTAGGTGGGGTTAAGATGTAAAAAGTACGGACTTTGGACTTTGAATGTCTTGAAGGTGTGAATCATCGAATGAGTCATTTGATAACTCATATCCAGTAGGCGAAGTAAAATGACCTATTTTCGTATTAGTCTAACGCCCGGAAAACTTTACGACGTCACCAATTCAATTGGTCCTAATCAAAGATAGTGGAAAATCTCCGCCCAAATCGAAGGTGATAAAAGAGCTTGCAGAAAGCGTCAGCGGGAAAACGTCAGATTTTTGTATTTCCGAAACTATAATTATCACTTAAAACCCACGACTCTCTGTAATCGTAATTTTAACTCAGAATTGTGAACATAGCTATGTGAAATCGATAATAATAATGCAGGCCTAAATCTAGATTGCAAAACGCGTACATGACACCACGTTCGGCTTTTGGCGATAATTAAATATTTAATCAATATCAGTGTAAGCGACAATTAGTCTTATCCTACGAGATAGATACCCACGCCTATCTCTCTTACCACAACCAGCTGCTGCCACCAAGCAGAATGGAAAAAGCTTATCAGATTTTAATTCAAAATCGTGAAAGAGTGTGAATAATTCTTACCTTCCGGGACACTTGTTGAATTTTTGAAAATAAATAAGAGTTCGTCGTCTGTAGAAGATCTTGCCTATTGTATTCCTTGATGAAAAAACTATTCAAACGAATTTTTGAGCTCGGATTTCATTTATGCGGTCGAAAGTAGTGCCCTTCCTTAAAAAATAGAAAAAGTGTGAATAATGGCTAACTTTGCTGACATTGATTGAATTAAACAAAATAGATGAGTCTTTGTCGTCAGAGTAAAACCCCGCCTACTGCATTTCCTGATAAAAAAACTATCCGAAAAAATTACAAAGCATAAATGTGAATCAGGAAACTGAATGTGATGGAGTATTTTCAAAAAATCATGTAAAGAGTGAACAATTTCTTGCTTCGGTAACATTTATGGAATTTCAGGAAGAAGATAAGTGTTTGTCGCCAGAGTCAGAAATTATTTGAACTTTTTCGATTTTGAAAAAGAGGGCACTATTTCCGGCAGCATGATTGGAATTTATGTTTTGAAAGTTTTTTGTGTACTTTTTTATTCAGGAATATGACAGGCTATGCTTTACTCCAACGACAAACAGATCTTTTTTCTCAAATTCAATCAAAGTCACCGAAGTGAGAAATTTTTCACACTTCACGTGATTTTTGGAGAAAACACCATCATATCCGGTCGCATGATTCAAACTCATATTTCAAAATTTTGTTGAATACTTTTTCCATCAGGAAATATAATCGCAAAGTATCACTCTGACGACAAAGACTTATCCATTTCTTTGAATCCAATAAGTCTCACAGAAATAATAAATTTCTTGGGTAGATAATCCATCAGGGAATACAACGGGCAAGATTTAATTCTGACAACTACTCATCTATTTCTTCAAATTCAAGAAATGTCACCGAAGTTAACAAGTAATCACACTATGCATGATTTTCAAAAAGAGTACTACTTCCGGTCGCATGACTGGAATTGAAATTTTGAAATTTTGAAATTTTGAGATTTTGAAAGCTTTTTGGATAGATTTGCCAGTAAAAAATATGAAAGGGGAGATTTAGCTTTGACTGAAAGCTTCTATCTATTTTTTAAGCAGGTCGAAAGTCTGGAAAGTTACGAAATATTGAATCTAGTCCTCGGAAATAACTTAAACTTAAATTCCAATCATGCAACCGAAAGTAGTGCTTTTTATTTTCGAAAATCACAAAAAGTGTAAATAATTCTCATTTTCGGGGACACCCGTTGAATTTAAGAAACAAAAAGAGTACGTCGACTGGAAGAAACATTGCTTGTTGTATCACTTGACGGAAAAATTACCCAAAAAGAATTAGAAACCTAAATTCCATTCATGGGACTAGAAATAGTGTTTTTTTTTTGGAAATCATGAAAAGTGTAAATAATTCTCAACTTCGGAGACATTTGTTGAATTTTGAAAAATTGGTAAGAAATCATCGTCAGAGTTAAACTCTGCGTACCGTATTTCTCGACGGGAAAGTTTTGAGCATGAATTCGAATCATGCGAGTGAATATGATGGAGTATTTTCCAAAAATCATGCCAAGTGTGAACATGATTTGGCTTTGAGTTACATAGATTTTTGGGTAGTTTTTCCATTGAGAAATACAATTGACACTGTTTACCTTTGACGATAAATATATATCTACTTTTCCCAAATTTAACAAATGTCACCGAAGTTAGAAATTATTCACACTTTTTTTGGTTTTTGGAGGAAGGATACTTCTTCCGGTAGCTGGCTAACAAATTTGCAAGAAAGAATTTCAGCTTTGTGCCGTGGATGGCCAGTTTTTTAATAGTTTCCCCACAAGTTTTTGATCAAGGTCGAAAATTAAAGAACATCAATGGCATATCAATAAAACAGGAAATACACGCCATTTATAGTGTCTGAAGAAATAACTGTCTTGCGGAATTGAGTTTTTAATTTTGAAGTCGCTGTAAAAAAAATTCCACGTGAAAGCGACAAATATCAGTTTTTATTTACATGATTTTTCTACAACAGTAAAATTGTGATTTTGTGATGATAAATTAATCAGAAGCCTTTCGTAACGTACATTAAATTGAATAGTAAAAAAAAACATTTTTTCTTCTACGAAAATGAACGAATTTGCTTATAACAAGCGTGATTGTACTTACTGGTGAATTTTAGGAGAGAGACATAATTTTCAAAACATGATGAATCAAATGAGCTATGTAGCACAGACGTGATGGTTACAAAACATGTAAATTGCCAATTTATCGTACTTCCAGAGAACGAAAAATTTTTTACTGTCAACCACCCAGTTTCCATATTTGTTGACTTAAATTGTTCTTGAAAAAAGTCAATCATTTCATCAATCATTTATATTCTTAAAGTATTCCTGCATTCAGTCAAGCCGTTATGGATTATAGGCAAGTCCCCAGTACGAAGGAAAAAAATGTTTTCCTCAAAAGCTCCGTTTTTTATTAACTTTACGTTAAAAAATATGAACGAAAGGAAAAATTAAAAATATGCTCTGATGACTTTCGTGTAAATTTGATTCACTCGATATTCTAAAAAAAATTCTGCAAATTAAATGGAAATTGAAGGCTGTAGAGGTTTTTGTACAGTTAATTCCAGATTCATCCCACTGTGCCTCGGGTCCTTGGTATTTTATTCCACTTTTGAAATTGAAGTTTACTTTCGCGTTATAAATACTCAGGTGATATTTATCAGTTAATATTAAAATGAAAATTGAGTAGCCATTACTTTGAATTTTTGAATAATTTGTTGATATTTATCAATTGTAAAATATATTCAGGGCGCTCAGCACACGTATACGATCTCGGGAATAATGAGATTCTAGTAACTCAAACTTTAGCAGACATGTCGAGGAACTCCTATTATACCAATGATACACATTAGTATAAGACATTTCAGGTAGCACTCGAAATCATAAAAAGTTTTACTTTAGAATTCGGCTCGAAACTTTAATTTGTGTTATAAGAAGACATGAAAATTGGAAATGAAAGTATTTATCGACATTTTGTATACAGCGTTTCATTTTATGTCTGGTACTTATATTACACAAATGAAAAGTTGATTGACTATTCTGTTTGCGAATTCTTCCATAATTATTTGAAATTTTATTTGATTTCTGTCGTTTTACAATGAACTAGTTTATAATTTAATATACTAGTTATATTAACTATTACTTACCGAAAAGGTACTAATACGACTTCCAAAGTTTGAAATACTGGTCTGCATCCTTTAAAACTAATAATTATTTCAGTTTATGACTTTCCCCGAACTCAGCACTAGAATTTCGTCTAATTATGTCAATGCAATCTGATAAAATATATGTGTACCTAATCAAATCGGAATTGCAGAGTAGACAATTGTTTCTATGGACATTACAGGCCTCTTTTTGTATGATCATTAGTCACTTTTTGTGTTCCAAATTGGTCACTTTTGTCACTTTATTAAGAACATTTGTCTGTTGCAGCCCTGTATTCTTCAAGATTTTCGAAAAAACTAATTTAGAAAAGTAAAAAACGTTAAGAACTCAGTTTATAATAACTTACGCCAAAAACCCTTTTGGGACTTTTAACTTGGATGCAAAAAGAGCTCCTAAGCCAGGTATCAAGTCAATATTCTTGGGTGACCTTTTCGGGAGTACACGCTCGTTTTGGAATACTTGTATCTTATATTTTGATAACAGAAAAGCTTTATTAGAAAATAAAAAATAAGAAAATTGATTTTCGCAACAGTTTTTATCCTTGAAATTTTAACTATCACAGTTGTGTCCCATCCGATACAAATAGGATATTACTTAGTGAGAAAGCGCCAATAATGCCAAAAATGCTAATATAAAAAAACCCTTTTTACATTTTTATATTTTGGGTCAATTAAAACCGAAATTTTTCAAAAAACCGGCAAGGATGTCATTCAACAATTGCCTTATATCTACTGAGTTTTCGTGAGAATGAAACATGCTCAATAAATTTGATATTCGCCCAACTTTCAAATTTATTGTGGATTTCGAAGTTGAGTTTATCTAAGAGAAAGTTTGACTTCCATTGACCTCATGAATATAAATAGTAGTCTATGTGGCAGGCGCGAAAAACTGGGGTTTTCAGGCGAGGAGGTTGTTTTCAGCAGGAGCAGTCGGTGAGACGTAGGCAAAGGAGTTTCTGAAACTTCTAGTAATGCATAATAATTCTTCAGTAATTTGAGCTATCTTATTACTTCGTGTTGATCCAATCACTACTCACAATAATTACTCTTTTAAATGTCGACGCGATAGTAAGGTTACCGCTCCTGAAAACTGCTCAAAAAAGACTTTATGCCGCAGTTGCGACGATTAGCCATATAAAATGCCACTTTACGGAACCAAAACAGGGGTCGGAAAGCGACTTTATCATACCTATGCCGGAAAAATATATTTTAGAAACCCTTGAAAGTGAATAGTAAGTTTGATCTGCTTTAAAACGAAACAATCTTTTCATTTATTTGGGGTATTTCCAGTTGTTTCAGCCCTTATATTTTTAAGATTTATATTTTGAGACTTGTGGTTTTAGGGCTTACATATGGTGGTTGTTTCGTGGAATTTGTCCAAGTTGAAACTGCAAGTTTTGAAGTTGTTGTTCTAAGATTTCAACTTGTCCCCTCAGGTGCCGATTTCTAGCATCTCTTCGCGCTTCTTCTACGTAATCCATGTAACGATGACCCACACCTAACGCAGCTGCTGCCTCAGGTGAAAATGTAGCTCGAGCGTCTTCGTTGTTTCTATTTATCATGAGAATTACGCGATCGCGTGTATATATTGGAGCGATCATTTCACCGTCGATTCTTCCGATGATGACTCGAACGCGTTCGAATAGACGAATACCTCTACCTGGGATGATTTGGTGAAATCCTGTCTCGTCTTCATACCAAGCATCTTCTGGCACCCAATTAGTTATTGATATGCCAATATCATTGTCATACTGCCCTGCTCCTAGTGGCACGGGTGGCGGAGTGGGAGGCGGAGCGGGACGTTGTCTCGGCGGCGTTCTAAATGATTCTGTAAAAATAAATAGGAATGGATCAATTTTCATACATAAAAATATGAATTAGAACGAGTGAATAGTGAATTCAAATGAGTTCTTCTGACTAGGAGAGGTCTCGAGATGCAGGACGCCGATTCAAGTGGGGCTTTACAGGAAAAATTTGTTCCTGAAGTTCTACACGACTGAAGAAAGTACTCCCAGGACACTAGGATATCATTGTAAGTTTTCATATTCAGTCAAGTAAAACGAATTATGTTAGAATCTAATAAACGAATTAGGAACTTATGACAGAATATTAGTGGATTTTCTTAACTGTTCGGTAATAAAAATTTGTACTTCTCGGTGAAATTTCGGAAGTTATTGTTGATAAAATGGCAGGAAATTATTTCAAAAAATATATTGACAGAGAATGTTATAAAGTTTTATTGACGCGATAGAAAAATGCGACTATATTCATAGTCGCGCGCATATACATATTTTTAATGTTGATCAACGTGAATAATTCTAAACTTATCCTATGCTACGCATATATAGACCTAGTGTTCAAACATAACGCTGTGAGTAGAGGTTTCAAGTTTCCTTATGTACTAACCAGTAGGAGTTTTGATGCTTTAGGATCAGGAATTCTGTTTAACAACTCGAGACAAAAAAATTCTAATTTCAAAAAAAAAAAAAAATGAAAAATGCATAGCTTCTCCAAGGTCAATTTTTAAATTAACATTAATTGAAAAAAGTCTATAGAATTTTGTTTTCAAAATGTTTAGGATCTTGCTTTACATTCAGCTTTACCGATCGATTACCAGTGTCGAGTCAAAAATCTTTGGTGCCTCAAGATTAATTAAATTTTTGTATAATTTAAATATATTACTTCACACCTAAAAGACTGTCGCACAGTGGGATAAATTTGGACTTTACTTCTCAAAAACCTGTACAGTCTTTAATATTTATCCCATATGCAAATTTTTTTGGAAATTCAAGCCAATTATCGAAGCATTTTTTCAAATTTTTTTTTGTTCATTTTTTCAACGCACAGTTGGCAAAAAACCATATTTTTGAGCAAAACATTTTTTTTTTCATTCGGATCACGGACTTGCCTATAATTCCCATCAGCTTGAATGAATGCAGGGACACTTTGAAAACATAAATTATTGATGAAATGATTGACTTTTTCGCTATAAACAATTTGAGTCAACAAATATGCAAGCTGGATGCATGACGGTTGAAATTTGAATTCTCTGGAAGTACGACAGATTGACAGAGGTACATCAGGAATGTTTTAAAATTAGATAGGAGTTGATAATTCCAGTTATTATGAGGAACTTTTATAACAAAATAACAATTTTCATACATATTAACTATTATATCTTTTTAGCTCACTTGGTTCATAATGCGATTATTTTTTTTGCTCAAAATTTACCAATCAAAACAATTACCTTCGTTATAAATTTTGATAAACAATAAGAAAAATTCGTTATTTTGTACAGAAAAATGGGGTTTCTGCCTATATAGTTTAATGTATATCAAGAGGGGTTTCTGATAAATTTATCATCACAAGATAGCAATCTTGATTTTTATTTCATTTATTTATTATTATTATCATGCCATTAAGCCAAATTCCCTTCGGGGTAAGCGTAACTCGTTCGGTTCGGGTCCCGTTTTACTACTAGGGATCAAGGAATTGATATGGTAAATTTGGGTACGGAATGTTTAGGAGAAGGAATAGGTTTTAGATTAATCTCACAACGGCGCTCCAACACTTGTCACTTGATCAATCTTTCTAGCAATTAATCCAAGTGAAAAGCCCTTATATTTTTAGTACTTGTATTTTGGGACTTGTGGTTTTAGGGCTTACATATGGTGGTTATTTCGTGGAATTTGTCCAAGGTGAAACTGCAAGATTTAGAGTTGTAGTTCGTGGTCCCATTTATATTCAAAATCTTTCGCTTGAGGCATCATTCTTCTTCTTATAAACAATTGCTCTCCATACATTCCTCTGCATCAATCTTTCCGTCAGCAGTAAATGAGCTAGCAAGATACACAAACACGTATACTTTTTCTATTCTCTCTACGTTTAAGGCTATGTTGCATTCTGTTTTCTCACCCCTCGTTTCAAAAATAATGATTTTTGTTTTATTTGCGTTGATCTTAAGATCCATACTCATCATGCTGGTATCCAGTCTGCTCATCATTCTCTGCAAATAGTCGGCTGATTCAGTTGTAACAATATTATCGTCTGCAAACGCCAGTCCACGTACTTTCACTGTCCCGAGATTTACACCTTCTTCCTCTACGGGGGCCATTCTCAGACATTTGTCCATGTATATATTGAACATCCAGGAGGACATAACGCAGCCTTGCCTGACGCCCTGCTTTATATCAAACCAATCACTCAATTGTCCATTCACTCTTACACTCGCTCGACTACCATTGTATATTGCTTCTATTGCTCTTAGAAGCCAACCATTCATTTCATATTCTTTCAGAACTTCCCAAAGTTTAGATCTGCTCACCTTATTGGAAGCTTTTTCAAAAACAACAAATGCAAAAAAGACCCTTTCGTTTACTCTTAAACTCTTTTCTATGAACTGTCTCAAGCTGGATATCTGATCCGCACATAACCTCCCTGGCACAAATCCACATTGAACTTTCCATATCCCTTCTTTAGTTATTCCCATGACCTTCTCAATCAGTATTTTGGTGAATAATTTTCCCATGGTACTTAGTAGGCTGATCGCTCTACAATTATCACAATCGCCCTTATCACCCTTTCCCTCGTAGACTGGAACGATAATCGCCTTTTTTCAATCATTTGGAACTTCGCCATGCATAGCACACATATTCATAAGTTCGCTCAGCCACACAAACAAATATCCGCCACCGCTCCTAAGCATTTCAGCGGTGAGGCCATCCATACCAGCAGCCTTACCATTCTTTAGTTCCTTTATCACGAATATAATGTCGTCGATATTGATTCTTGTTCCGCTATCTACAATGGGATTGTCTAATGTATTCTCTTCAATGAAAAGGTTCTTATGCTCCATAGCTTGACCTCCATACAATTTCTTGGAAAAATCACTCATACAGTCTCTCACTTTGTCCGAATCCCATACCAAATCACCATCAGCTTTCTTGGTTCCAGCTACCTCAGTGCCAGAACTTCCTTTCCTAATCTTCTTAACCCATTTCAAAAATAATTTCTCATTTCCTTCAGAGTCCTTTTGCATTTTTTAATCTTCTTCCGCTTTGATTTCATCCTAGCTTTCTTTGACTAGTATTTTGGCTTTTCTGTTCTATTCCCTGTAATCATTTTCTAATCTAGTCCTCTCATCATCGCTACGACCTTTGCTATTTAATGTTCTCGAGTATGCTTGCTTTTTCTCTTTGACAGCCACGCGGATTTCATCATTTCACCAAGCATCTCCAGCCTTTCTTCCTACAGCCGCAGTACCCCACACTTCAGATGTATTACGAAAAATGCTTTCCCGTTGTATTATCCATGCACCTCTTACATTTTTATTATTCAATTCAGTCTTCCAGTCTGCTTCATGATGTTCTGAGTATCTATTCAGTTTTTCACGATATACCAATTCTACTTCTGATTTCTGCGAATGCTCTATTCTAACTCGCGTCTGCTTCGGCTTATCATTAGTTCTTCTTCTCCTCCACCCTTGACCTGGACTCATTTCTGGAACTGACAGGTAGTGATCCGTTCCGCACTCAGAGCCTCTCATGACCCTTGTATCCCTTACAAGCCCCCTCCGTTACTGTTCGTTCTTGTGTGTCCGAAATGGCCCAGTACCCTGTCGGTACCTTCGCGTTGCACACCAATCTAGCCATTCATATCTCCAAGTAGAATTATTCTTTCGTCAGGATCACAAGTCCTAGTATATCATTTAACGAGTTTCAGAAGGTATCTTTTACATCTCTCTTGTCACCATCAACTGGAGCGTATCACGATATAATAAATAGCCTTCTGATTCCCACTTTCATTCTAGCCCATAATAATCTACGGGATACACATTCATACTTTTTGACATGTTGTTTTGCTCTCTCATTCATAATCAGACCGACTCTTCGGCTACCATATGATTCATTATGTACTCCTGACCAAAGTTCAAGTCCATTCTCTATGTCTCTCACTTGACATCCCTTCTTCTTTGTTTCCGGTACAGACATAAAACCTAGCTTCCTTACGCGCATTGTATCCCACAATTACTTTTCCTTAAGATCATTTACACCTCTAGCATTCCAAACACCTAATCTCTATTCATCGCCTGAAACTTTTCCGAGATGATGCCTTTCGTCAGTAGAAGTGTCAATCCTATGCGAGGCTACATGATTATTTGTATTATTCATTGTTAAAGGTATACGCCCAAATACAACTTGATGCGAGAAATTCATTCCATAAGAATAAAATCATGTCCAAATTAAGCAGCTAAATCGTTATAAGGTGGAGTATCCATTCATAACGTCAGTCCCACCAATCTTCGTTATGCAAAGGAAAGTATGAAAACCAAGCCAGAACCAAAGGAGTTATGATTGGTCTGTGTTGCATACTGAGCTGATGTGAGGTATGTAATATGACTCCTTCAAGGTGCTAAGTTTCGCTCTTCTGAAGGGAATTTTAAAATTTGTCGCGTAAATTTATGGAAACTTCTTCTTTTCAAAAAATGAAGCCTTTGGAAAATATATGTTTGCCAGAAAATGAAATGGTACTAATGGAATATCGTGAATTTTATTGTCATTTTAGTAGTCCTGGAATGCTTGAATTGCGCAACACTAGTTCCTTCGCTTTAAGAAAAAAACTTCAAGAATACTATTTACACCTTCAAATAAAATTTAATGAGCAAACACGCTAACTACCGCCCTCGACAACGATTTTCGTTAGACTCGTAGATATACGTATTATGGGGAAATAATATCACAACGAATTGTTAAAGTTGTATAAATATATTTTGTGTTTTCTAGTAGATTTTTTTCTCAAAAATTTCGGGAATAGGTACGATAAAATGACAAGCCTTTGCAAAGATTCGACAAGTTGAACCTTGCTCGCGCTCATGCTCATACCGAACTCCATGATCGCGCGACGTTGCGCGACGATTTTCTAAACTTGACACTCTTCCTATATTTATGAATGTAATTGCGTAAAAATTTGTAGAAAATTTTCCCAAACCCCAAGGAACAATCACCTCGTTGGAAGTTTGCTGGGTCATGAAATTTCCTTGACTCTTTTTTCACGGGAATGTCGCCGTGCTTGAGTTTCGGAAGCCCTGAACCTGTTATTCAAGATCTTTCAAACAAGAATGATTTGTATTGTCTTCTACGACTTGATGGTAACACTCAAGATATACAGGCATATGAGACTGCGTAAGAATGTATTACCTGTAATTATGTATATATGTATATTTTTACATTACCTAGCTTTTAATACTCTGCATCTAATTATGTGCATTGTATGTGATTTTTTTCCACTAATGTTGATCATTTTTTCTTCTTCCCAATTGAAATTTGTAAATCTATCGCTGCAACATTAGTACTACCTGTTTCTTAAAGGGCTAACTAGCCCTAGGAACTTTTCTTGAATAAATACAAATACAAAATACACTGAGGAACGTTTGTGAGGGTCTTAATTTCTTGAAATACAAATAGAAAATTAAAAATTTTTTTGTTTGTGATTTGAGAAATTTAGGACTACACATACGTTCCTTAGTGCCTTTCGTTTAATTTCCCAATTTTTGAACTCAATATCTTAATTCATGTGAACGTACATTGTTGGGAAAAAAATGTCGGTAAAGTTGGAATCGGGAAAGTATTGCATGGCCAAATTCTTTTATTTAAACATTCAAAATTGTAGTGTTTTAAATTAAAATCGTTAAGAATTGTAGAGTTTCAAATTTCAATCGTTCAGAATTGTAAAATACTAAATTGGAAGTTTTTACGGTAAAATTTTCTTCAATTTGAAATGATATCCAGTTTAATCAAAACCATTAAAATTGAATAAATCTAAATTGTAAGTCTTCAAAATTAGATTATCTAAGAATGAGAAATATTTCCAATTTCTCTGAACTTGTAATTTTTTTGTTTCTAAGAAAAAATGGAATCCAACCACGGTTCCGAATTCGAAAATGAAATGAAAATAAAAATCAAACACAATCAAAGGTCTAAATATTTTAAAATGAAGGGAAGGATTCCTAATATCAAGAAAAAAAATCGGCGATAAAGTAGGCATCGGGTAAGTGTGACATGCCCATTAGAAAACTTTTGAAACCGATTCAAGATGAAGTGAAACATTCAAGATGCGTGTTATCAGAATGGTTAAGGTTAAGGAGTGTGATGCGTTAGGTACTCAGGTTTTATTTTGAATCCTCCCACGATAGAATAGAAGTTTTATTTGTTAAATAAGCGTTGAAACTTTGATCTATTCATTATTTGTAAGCATAAATTAATGAAATTTTCTGACATGGTACTCATACTCTCTTAATATACATTTTTTAAAAAAGGATTGACATTTGGCAAGGAAAAACGCATTCGCATTGTGGATACTTCGGAAAAAGGTGTACGCCCTACGATATCTCCCAGTTTTCAAGCTCGGAATCGCGTCCAGAATTAAGATGGGCTTCGAGCTCTGCTCTACGACTTCTTTGCGAAATCAAGTCAGAATCATTCGGATCTGGTGCTAATAATTTCATGACAGTTTGAGCCTTGTAATATTCATTCCAGGTTTTCTTCAATCTTTTTCAAACACAATTTAATTTCCTTGACATCTATTGATTCATTAGATTCAAAATTCAAGCATTTTTTAAGAAAAGTTTGAAACTTGGTTAATTGAGATTTACAGTTGATTTTAATTTGCTTGGTCTTTTCAACCTCAGCCATTATGCTCTATCAAATAATTACCTGAACGAATATAAAAGCATATACAAGAATTTATTTTGACACTCTTACTTGATTGACGACAATACTCGATGTTTACGCAGATGACCCCGACTTGCTATTGTCACTTCCACGTTAACTTTGTAGTTTATTATCCACAGTTCACAGTCTTGCAAGTTCATAATTCACAGTTGACAGTTTTCAGGTTCACACTTCACAAATTGAGCTTTCATCTTCGCACGAGCCGTTATAGAGTTCAATCATCACGACGAATATCCGGCTCGAAGGACCATGTCTACGAGCTCAAGTCTTCGTATTTAATATTGTTTCTCTTGGCACGGAAAGTTGTAATAATCTTTTGTTAAAATTTGATCAAGGTCAAGTCAATCATAACTCATGAATTAAAATCCCCACTGAAATTATACATTTCTTGAGAAACACACGAAAACCAGTATACATTTGAAATTTGTGTCGATAGACTTGCCAGTTATGAGAGTACTGAGGCCCCTCTTGCCTCGATTAACCTTCGAACCTTCGTCATTTCGTAGGACCTCGGATAAGATGGAAAAGAATCAGTGATATGTGTAAGAATCGTACTGATTTTCGTCCAATGAAATTATTACGCAGTAACAAATTCTTACAAACGTTTCTCCATTTTTCAAGATTTTCGTCCGCCATATTGGCTCGGCAATTTTTAGTTTTGAAAAAGTGACTTAATATTCGTAATCAGAGACACAAACAATCCCGAGGTACTAATTTTTACAAACATTCATAAATTTTTCAAGTATTTCGTTCGCCATATTGGATTGGCCATCTACACTCATTTTTCCAAACATTCATACACTTTTTTATTGCTTCAACGGCCATACTGGATCAGCCATTTTAAATTTTGAGAATCCGACAATTGTCTTTTGCATTGCTCTGAAATCACATATTTTGCGTCCGCTCTACAGGCATGGAGAATCGCACGTTTCATGCAGGCGCTATTAACAAAAATGTTCGCGTCAATATTATTGCTATTCATTAATTTCTAAAATGACTACTCACAACCTTTCTCCAGCGTGCTTTTCATTTTTTTAGCATAAAATCATTCGGGAGTGTCCATTAATTACGTGAGGCTTTCAGTGCAGGCGGGGGAAGGGGTCAGCGAAATCTTACATACAATTACATTTACATGCATGTATTATAAAAAAAGTCTTATTAAGAGAAGAGGGGGGTCTATAATTCCAAAAATAACCCTCATGTACTAAATGGGCGCTGCCGTATTTTGCAATATTTCATATAACCTAATTTTTGAACATTAAGGGAATATGGTTGCATTCATCGCATAAAACTGAGTTTTTTTAAATCGAAAAAATTGTATAAATATCTAATTACTAGAGGATTTATTTACATTAACAGCTATGCCACGTTGGCGAAATTTGCCCCGGTCTACCTTAATGTGTGATAAGACATGTTCTAAAAATAAATTGGGGAAACTTTATTTAATTTTTGTTCAGTGTAATATATTAAATATCATGCAGACTCCAAATTAAGAAACCGTTTAATATCAAATAGTAACAAATATGACTTACCTATAAAAGGGTATATAAACTGAAGTGCTGTAAGAATGTAGAATCCTGTACGACCGAAGCCCGCTCGCATTAAGCCCTGGTAACTCATTTCTCCGCAAATATGTCCACTCCTAACCATTAAAATTAACGAATAATCAGTCAGCATGGCGACTACTACTAATAATATTATTCCTAAACCAAAGCCAGCTTGATGGAGTGCATAAGGAATTCCTGCAAAGAAAGGCATTAATTTTATTTTTTTAAAGTAATAATATGTTTCATTCCATAAAAAAGGTACCGTATTATCGATCGTAGTATAGGGGATATTCGCGTTTTTGTAAACAAAGGTCTCAAGTATCGTTTCTCGGATTTCGATGGGAAATCATATTCCAATCTATGACCTATTCGGTGACAATATCCTTGTTAACCGGAAGTGACCGAAAGTGGATAAATTTCATGTTTCAAGAAAAAATATAGCACGTACGCTTATGGTACTCGCCAACTTTAAATGAGTTTTTCTTGAGAAGCAGGTTTTCGAAGTTCCACCTTCAAAATTGTCTCGGCGACTCATTTTTCAACCTAGAGGGTTTGTCCTAGGCCTCAAATGCCGGAAATTCATCCGGGTATATGCTTACGGTCTTAACTCTATACCGGCAAAGGGGTACATTTTCTTATGGAATGACACATATAATCGACCAAAAACGATTGCAAGTGTAAATGATTACGCAATTTTCAATTTCAACTGTACGTATTCAGAATTTTTTCGAATTGAGAAAAAAAGCCTTAAACATAGTTAAATGTAATGTTCAAATAAAAGCTTGGCAACTTCTCACAGTTTTGGAACATTTTTTAATGAACTGCTCAACTTTAAAAGCAATAGAACTGAACTCATTTAAAGGGTAGTACAAATTTGAATTGAAAGAATTTCAAGTTGAAATGATCGCATTTGAGTATTGTTTAAATTTCCTCTTATATTTTTCGAATATAGAATGTAACAGTTTAGATTGTAAAGTTTGAAACTGAAAAAATTTCAATTGGTAACAATTCAAAATTTTATACTTAAAATTTTTAAAAATGCAAAATGGTTTGAAAACTTTTAGCTACAAACTCCGTCGAATTCATGTTGAATTTACATAACTTGAATAAATTGTATTAGTAAGTTATTCAACTTTATCGAAATTCTCGTAAGCAAAGTGGAATGCTCTTAAATTCAATTATTGTAATAAATCACATGGGAAATCTAAATTCATCTGCCTTCAAATCTCCTAGGCTTCGTCACTGAGCTTCATGTGCTTTTTTCACTTACCAATCACACCACTTCCAATAATGGAATTAATGAAGTTAAAGCTAGCCAGGTGTAAACTGGTAACCTTGTCCGCATCCTCCTCTTCATTTTCCTGCAATTAAAAGATATTTGTATGAGTGAATTCGGTCAAATTTCAACGATTTTATATTCAAATCCTTACATTTTTGTGGATCTCAGATTAATTTCAATCTTTGTGAAGTTTAAAAGTGGACAATTCTAGATTAGAATCTTTAAAATTTGAAGAATTATAAATTGAAATCTACTATATTTGAAATTTTTCAGAATTGATTTCTTTGAATTTCGACTTAATTTAATTGATGTATTTTAAAGACGGAGCCCTTAAAATTTAAATGTTTTAGAAAGTTTCAAATTTCAAGGGCTTCGGAAATAGAATAACCTAGGCAAAAAATTAGGATACTCATCATGTTCAATGTTATAAATTATGACAAATTTAGATTACGTATAAAGCCTTACATTTTGACTTTTAAAAAATGGTTTCTTAGAATTTGTAAAATTTGAAATCAGAATCCTGGAACTTAAGACTTTCTAGTTTGTAATTTCTCAAACTCAAATACTGAGCACCTCTGGTTAACGCAGCAGTGGTACGTGTAAGTACCGCAGCCGTCCTGAATTTCTTTCCGTGAAGGTAACTGAAAATCTAATTATTGAAATTCTGAGAAAATTAATTCCTAAGTAAAACAGCTTACACCAGCGGCATTGCCAAGGGGGTGGCTTGGGGGCTCAAGCCCTCCCTGAAATTTTGGAGACTAGGGTGGCCGAAAAAGAATGATTTTTTTGTTGTTGTCTCCCTTCCCTGTTTTCTTTCATTTTGTTTAAAAATAAATTTGCAATATTTTATAAATTTAGAAAATATTTAACCCGTGGTCTGAGGCCTTTAAACGCCAAAAAGTGTTAATTTTTTTTGCTATGTAAAAAACAAAAATGACTTACGCAAAATCAATAAGTATGACAATAAAATTATGGTAGGCATCACTGGAAATAATTTTATTCTAATTTCATTTAGAATACCACCCCTAAGAATGAGAAAACCACCCTCTATTGAGGGCCTAAAATTTATAATGTGCTTTTTTTATATACCTTAGAATTGCCCTTGAATGATTAAAAATGACCTTCTAAAAGTTTAAATGTGCGCCAGAGATAGAAAAATACCCTTAAACTTTTAAAAACTGTCCCTTTTTGCTTCTTTCACAGTTGTTCATATAATTTCTCTGAGAAAAGTCCTGAGATGACTCTAGAAATATTGATTAAATATTTCATAGTATTTTAAATAATTCAAAGACAATTTGACTTCCATTTTTTGGTCTTCAGACCACCCAGTTCACAAAAAATTGTAAAATACCGTCTTTTTGAAAAAGTACGTAAGTTTCAATGGTAGTTTTCTATCACTGGCACACATATTAATTTATACTAGATCATTTTTAATCATTCACGGCCGAAAATATCTAAGGTATATGAAAAAAGCACATTATAAATTGTCAGTCCGCTATAGAGAGTGGGCTTTTCACTTTTATGTGTAGTATTTTGAATAAAATTTGAGTAAAATTATTTTCGGTGATACCTAGCATGAGTCTCATCATTTCATTGTCATACTTATTCCTTTTATGTAAGTCATTTAACGGACACCTTGAGGACGTCCTGAGGACCTTTTAAGACATGAAAAGATCCGAAGGATGTTTTAAGACATCAAGTCCCAAGACATAGAGGTACATTCTAAGGACGTCTTCAGGATGTCTTGGTGCCCACTGGGTTATTGATGAAACAGTTATCTAAGCAATGTCAACCAAGTATTGATAATTTTTCCTCTACTAACTGAATACTATGCTCTTGATTGTTTTCTTCTTCAAATTGTTTGAATTATCTACAAGTATACTCGGAGGTAAGATTTGGGGATTTATTATTTCGTGTTTTCTGACATTTATTGCATCAATTGATAATGATATGGCTTCATTCAGTTCCGATACAACAACTGTCAAGATTCTTATCTGACTAGCCATTACTATGTTTTCGATGTTCTCATTAGTCTTATTAGCAAACTTGTTATAACTGTATATAATGTTTTTACTTTTTGAGAACAAGAAATCTACGTCGTGTGCGGCGGAATCAAAAATACTTCTAATTACTTTAGTCTGATTTCGGAGTGACATTTTAAAAATTTCGTTTTCGGAATATAGTTGGTCAAATTCGTGGTTGATACTCGTATAGTCGAAATCTCTTTCGGATAGTGTTCGGAAAAGAATTTTGGAGATGCATCCAACAAAATTAAAAGCTCCCCTTTGGTACCCGTTCTTTCCTAATAGATGATTTAGTAACAATCTTTGAGTATTTAACGGCTCAATTCTAGATTTTGAGGTTTCTAATTCAAATTGTTCCAAGCATGGATCACATCGTGCGGAGGCGGATTTATATAAAAGATTAATTTGTTCGTATCTTTTGTCAATATTGTGGATTCTCTCAAGTGCTCTATTCCTTTGTGGATGAAAAGCAGCTGTTTTAATGTGCTTGATTCTGAAGAGGTTTTCAAATTTTTTAACCAATTCTGATAAAAGTTGGCGCCTTCGTGAGCACATCCTGAATGGATAAGATATATTTGTTTCCACACATTGTTTCCGGTAATTGACCAACTATGTCCTTTGCAATCTTATCACTTGGCTGTGTCGGCATTTCCTGGATGACAGCCTTAACCTTCGGACAAATTCGGGCCAGTTTGTCGCGTTGGCATGCTTGGCATTATTTAACGAAGTCGGTTACGTTTTTCTCCATATTTTCCTACGATTTTTGTTCGTATAACCTCTTGATGGTTTTATTTTCGCCGAAGAGACCATTGGCCACATTTCCGTACGCCTCTCTCAATAGATTTTTTTTCTCTTCTTCACTTCATTCTTGATGAGGTCACTCACACAGAAAAAATGTGTGTTCTGTGATACTGGTCTGTAGTAGAAAATTCAACATATCTTCGATGCGTTCTCGTACTTCGATGGCAATTAAGGGATCCTCCATATGAAATTTAAGTATATTCCAGGTTTTGTTTCTGGTGAAATTTTTAATTCTAATGCAGAGGAGTTTCACCCAATTCTCTTCGTCATAGTCTGGTGACTGAATTCTTAGTAGAGAAAAAATATTTTGTTTGCTAATTTTAATCCAATTCTTTTCGTTGGTTACAGGTTTGATTTTCAATTTATTGGACATACGGTACTTTTTCCAGTTGGTATACTCGTTAAAAATTTATTTTTCATCTTATGGTTCATGATTCCACAATCTTTCAAAAATCGATTTGTTATCGTCATCTCTCGCGATTTTTTCAAGAGATTTTTATCTTGAATGGAGTGCATTCACGAAAACGCGCCAGCTGTCGTATTTTCCTTCCCCTTTTTATATACGACCTTGTACATGTATGCTTTCATCTGAAATTTCCACCTTATTAACCTGAGAGAAGGGTCTTTTACGTTAAGAAACCACGTCAAAGCCAGGTGGTCTCTTTGTATCAAGAATTCACGTCCGAGAAGATATTGACGAAGCCGCTTAACTGTCCAGACGATTGCTAAAAGTTCTTTTTTAATAGTGGCGGAGTTTAGCTCAGGATCATTTAGAGTTCTTGAGATGAAGCAGAATAGGTGTTCCTATCGAGATAGAATTGCCCCAGTCCAACATTACTTGCTTCAGTGCTGACTTTTTTTTTGTCCATTGAGTTAGTAGTTGAGCTATCGTAGAAATTTTTTTGGATAAATTTTCGGTAGTATCCGGCTAGTCCTAAAAAAGACATGACTTCTCTCTATTTCTCGTGTCTTTTGGAATTTTGGACAGCTGATAATTTATATGAGTTTGGTTTCAATCGTACTGTGTCCACCATTCTTTGAAATGTGACTGGAGCGTTTTTGAGTCCGAACGGCATGCGGTTGTAATAAAAATGTCCTTTAGGTGTAGAAACGGCTGTATATTTTTTAGAGTCCTCATTCAAGGGAATTTAATTAAATTCTAAACTCAAATCGGAAGCTGAAAAGAATTTTGCTCTTCCAAGGTGTTCAAGAATTTTGTCGATCACCGGAAGTGGTTAGGCATTTTAATCGGTTTTCTTGTTCAACTTCCTGAAGTCATTGACAGGCCTCCACTTCATTTTTCCTGACGCATCGCGTTTTTTCGGTACTACCCAAAGTGGTGAGTTGAATGGTGAGTCCGACGCTTCTATTATCCTTTTAGTTGACATTTCTTTTATTCGGTTTGAAATTTCTTCCTTGTGGCATTCCGGATGTCCAGGTTGACGTATGTTAATGTTTGTTTCGTCTTTCACGATTTTATGTGATGCTACAATTGTGCAAGGTGGTGGATCTTCTTGTAGTGTGGAAATGTCGTGGTAAGACATAGCTATCTTTCGTATCTGGGTTCCGTGGGCATCTTTGATATGTTCAAGCCTTAAATTTCCATTCAATAATTTCAATCTAGCATTTAATTCGTTCTGTGTAATATAAGTGATATGCTCCTCTCGTTCTAGGAAAAAATTGATAAATTTATAGTTTATCTCTTCGTCACTTAATCTCAAATCCATTTCGATTTCATTACTAACGGGCATTTTAACTTATGAGTCAACAATCCGGTAAATAGAATTTGGAATGTAGGGATCACCTTCTATGAGAATGTGCCCATGCTTTTTATTTGTTTTCACGGTTGTCACTTTGTGGTGTTCTTCAGGATAAGGATACCGTCATACTTCAAAGGGTAGATTTTATCGTCAGATTGGAGGAATTTGTTGCGCAAGTAAAACTGATAAATGTACAGAAATGGTGTTCCGATGATGCCTTCTTCGGGTATTAGAAATTTTTCTGGTACAATTACAAAGAGATGTTCTTTCCCTTTAAACTCGAATTCTGTGACTTCGTTTGTCTTATGCTTATCATTCCCCACTGAAAACTCTTCGTTCACGAGAATTCTCTGGTGATTTTTATTAACACAATTTTCTTTCACTAGATTTATCGATGCGCCACTATCAACTAATAATTTTACTGTTTTTATTGCTTGTGTAACTGTCCTCTGATAGAATATAGTTTTTGGAATGTTGCTGATATTCTGTCTCCGGTTCTGTTTCCGTTTTTTGGATATCTTCTCCTTTCTCTGTTTCGTCTTGGAGATATATTATACGATTTGAAGGTCGACTTCCAGAGGCTTTCGTGTGAAAATTTTTCTGCTTGGAGAAACATTGGTTTTCGGTGTGTCCAGGTATTTTGCAGTGACTGCAAAATAACTGTAGTTTCTGCTCCAAAGGCATGCTGTGATTCGGAGGATTGTTTATCGAGAGATATTTTTGTTTATTGATTTGGGAGTTTGGGGTTTTGAAAGGATTTTCATGAAGGTTTGTGCTGATAGGTTGTTTGGGTTTACTTGTGTTTTTTTTATGGGCAAATTTTACTTCGTTCAGCTAACTAGACTTCTGACTGGATTGCTATTTGTTCGGCTCCTCTAATGTAGTTGAAATTGTTTCTTGGAACTCGGCCTGGGAGCTATTCTCTTAAGTTCATCATGTATTTTTCAAGAACTGCTTGTTTTTTATTTTTTATACAAATTCTTCGTTCATGTAATTGCGGATTTTTTTATTTTACAGCATACAACAGTTCGTGCATTCTCTGGTTGAATCTTGTGTTGAAATTCTTCGTACTTTCCCCAGCTCCTTGGATTATCTGTGAGAGTTTCGTGCGATGGGTTTTTAATGATCCAGTACAGGGATGGCCAACAGATAATTCCCTGACGAGTGACAGATTTTGGCACTTTTCTCCTGCGTTGGCCATCCTTGATGCAGTAGTTCCAAAATTAGTTCTAAGAGCTTTGAAAAGATCATCATACTTCTGGATCAATAAAAAGCGAATAGATTTCTTCGCTTCTCCTTGAATTATTTCTGGAATGAATTAGGGGAGTGATTCAGAATACAGGGAAAAAATGTTGGATGAAAAAAAGTGATTCAGTTTCGAGAAAATAAGGTTTCAATTTTGAGGTTAGAATTCAGTGGCATCTGAAAAGTGGCCTCAAATTTTGATGAAAAATCTAATTTTCAATTCTTCATTGAAATAAAAACTTGCTCTCGAGATATGGGTATGCTGAGCACAGAAAAAAAATTTTGATTGAAAAAAAGCATTCGGTTCGCTTTTAGTGAATTAAAAATAATTAATTTTTCTAATTTTATTGTTGACACATGAAGTTATTTCGATAAATGTATTTGTTGAATAGAATAAAACATAGTTTCATAACACGAAATCTTCATTTTTAATGCATATGGAAATTGAACATTGAGGTTATAATTTTACTAGTACGCAGTTTCACAGAACGATGAACAAAATATAATTTGAATAGGTTTTATTGCTTCAACGTAAAACATGTAAACGATTCACCATTCCGACGTCTCTTTGTCACCTTTACGGTTTCACGTTCTACTTTCTCACCACAACATTTTGAAATCTTCAAAAACTTTGTTTCTTTCGCATTTTGATCTTTTAATTAAGCACAAACCGTTTTCAATGCGAGTCAAAGCAGACGACGCCGAGCGACTTGGCGATACTGCGCACGTGCATACTGAGTGAGAATCAACTACCGAATGTCCCTTACTTCTTCTTTTATAACTAGCTTTTTATTACTACCATGAAGGAAGCGATCTCGGACAAATCTTATCAACACCATGTGTATTAGATTTTCTTAGAATTTTCTATGCAAAAAAAAGTTTTTGGATAAATGTCCCTTATCTTTTTATGGCCTGCCACCCTGCAGTTGGTGGCTGCTTCAGTAGAACTACTCGTTCTGGTCAGCCATGGGTTCCAGAGTCCGTGAATTTCGCAATTCCAACGGTTTCAACTTGATTGAGTGACGTTTCGTCTTCTAGTCTTAACTTCTAAGGACAAGGAATCACTGTGAGCGTGCATATTTCAGCGCAGTATGAGTTCTCCTGATTCTAACTCCGTAGAAAGGTTCTCTTTGATGCTTTACAAAAATGATGTATCTATCAAAAGTATCCTGGCACGGATCGCCAATTTATATAACGGTCTAAATACATAAAAATACACTTCCATTGAATTTACCTTGACGCGCATTCTTAGATCCGGTCAGCTAGTTTGTTGAGATACAAGCTGCTGCTGTAGCAGTCAGACACGGAATGAGTTTGGGGCCGAAACCCCTTGGGGTCGGTCCCCGGAATGTATGAGTACATGTTGCTGCCCTTATCTTGAAATGGAAGCGAGTGATATCTATTCTTAGCCTATGAAACTATTTCATTTTGAGAAAGAGCGTGTGTAAAGCTAGAATATTCTTTCTTATACCTTCTAGCTTTACACTGTATACTCATCGTTGAAGATTCTACAGCGGTGTATACTCATCGTCGTAAGTTGTATAATGTAGTAAAACCTACTAGTACAGGCAAATTAGGATTTCCGCTGGAACAAATTGGCGACAGTATTTTTTTCGTTGTTGCAAGTAAAACTTCTATACATGCGGTGTGAACTGGCGAAACGGTGACGCTGCCAGTGAAACGTACAGTCCGAATGAAACACTTGCCCCTTCACAGTCGCTCAGGCTTCCACTACGCAGTACGCAAACGTACGTCGTGCGTTAGTAGAAACAGGTTTAGACGGTATAGCCGGCACGGAAATATGTTGATACACATTCGTCGAAATTTTTCAAATTTATCAAAATGACGCTTGAGGAAAAGGATTCATTCAAAAAATGTGCGTGGAAACCACGCGCGTCAGAAGTGAAATTACAGCAACGACGGAACAATGCAAACTTCAAACTACTAGCGCAATGATTAAAACGATATTCATTGCAGATAAAACATACATTTCCAATACCCTACCATGTACCTTTCCCTCTGCTTCTCTTTTCCTTTCACTTTCAACTTGTATGGTCTACAAAAAAACACATGCTTTAGAAAGCATGCAAGTTGGAAGTGAAACTTGTAAGTGGAAGAAGTAGAGAAGGAGAGGCAAAGGTAAATCGTAGGGCAATCTAGCAATCAAAAGAAGTAAAATCATTTCGTACAGAAATGTAAGTGTTCTGTCCTGAAGGAGAATGCATATTGCCTCTCCAAAAGTTTCGAGCTTTAAACCAAGAAGATTGTTTTTTAATAAATTAACGAATTCAGGAGAATTTCATTTTTTCCCATTACTTTCTTCTCCATTAGAGAATCAGAGAGTGATGCAAAATAACGGCCTGTCATTCTAGCTATCGAAGCGCGAACCATTATAAGATATAATGAATTCCAGTCTGCCGAGACCTCTCCTCTTATATTTTCAGCAGATGAGTTTACTAGCAAGAAAGAATGATACCAGCGTGCCCTGGCGGATTAGTTCCACCGCGCATTTGCTCTTTCATAACAAAGAGAAATATTTTTTTATCTGCAAAACTCAAATTGTTATCAAACTGCAGAATGAGGCCCTCTTATGGAGTTCCTGTACTGAACCGCCTCTTCAATCGCTCCTCCTGTGAAATGTAGCTCCCGGGCGTTAGATCTCTTTCTTCGCGGACGGTCACCTATTTAAATCAAATAAGCAACTCATGTAAGGTTTGCATTGTGTCATATAACTTATGTAAAGGAGTTTTAAATACAAATTGAGTATATTTCTGTACTTACAACTGTGCAACTAATGTCGTTACATATATATATATATATATATTTAGTTATATTAGTTATATTTAATTATATTTAGGTTCGGTTCGGTTCCGTTGGAGTCGAACCGAAGGGCCTATGACAAAGCCACCGAACACGTCCTCAGGTTGCGGATGGAGGGTCCCTGTGCCAAG
>JAUMHM010000016.1:2047999-2083159 GCA_032362435.1 Melikaiella ostensackeni
TGTATGATGTAGTTTGCAGTTTTTCCTTTACCGCTGTTGTTCTTATGCAGCGGCCGAGAGCGTTGAAGGTGACATTATTATTATTATTATTATTATTATTATTATCATTAATATAACTTTGATTTGAAGAAATTGTGTAATATAAGCTTGAATCTTTATAAAGGTACGTAATTTTTCTCATACAATGTAATTTTTGGCATATTCCTATTGATTCATGAATTAACATTGTGGATTGAGACTGACTCGAAAATATAAAAGTAAATCGGAAAGTACCCTCTGAGTCATACGAAGGACTCTAAAATTTTCACGGGAAGGCGAGACTTAGTTTTCTAAATCTTTTGACATGTGAGGTTAGAATGCCTAGGCGACAAAAGAAAAAATTATGGATATTTGCCAAATATGATTTACTTTTTTGAATATGATTTATAACAGTAAATAAAATAATTGAACACTAATCGATAGTCTTTTGTTACCTTTACAAAGGCGTTACAACATCGGATTGTTTCTCATGCCAGAAAACGTAAATCATGGTAACATGAAACCTAAAATTTGGCTCTTAATCTCTTTGAACGTATCGAGGTAAATCGGAGATTGTAGCGTTGGCCCCGTGACGGATGTTAGGGCGTCGAGTTCACGTCTTTCGCGTTCCTGGCGTCAGCGTCCTGGGACCATTTTCAAGGCCGCTGTTAATGGCGTTCCTGAGTCGGAGGGTCTTGGTTGATCTGGGGCCGCTCGGAAGCCGACCACAACAGCTCCCCTGAGCCGGAGGGTCTTGGTTGATCTGTTGCCACTTCGAACGCCGCACTCAATGGCGTTTCTGATCCGGAGGGGCTTGAAACGTGGACTAGTCTTCAGATTAAGTTTGGGTATCTTTCTTGGTCGTCGGTAGACTCGACAAACAAAGTGATTCGCAGATCCGGTGAGTTGTCTGAGTGCCCGACAAGACTGGGCGTTTGAGTTTCAAGGAAGAGGGTCCTCGTTCAGTTTGACCTGGGAAGTGAGGGCAGACTTTGGAAGTAAAGTAAGTATCTAGGGTATCCATTGGGGGCCTCGAGCTTTTTTCAGGCCTGGATAATGTGGGTATCAATTGGGTTTCTTAAGTTTCTTGAGACCTAGATATTGGGAGTATCCAGTGGGGGCCTCGAGCTTTTCTCAATGGTTGGTTTGACAGGAAGGTCGAAAATTGAGTCTAGTTTTCCGAGTCGTTATGTGTCAGATCTTTGGAGAGGAAACCAACTCCGTGGATGTGTTTATGTTGACACTTTGGTGAGTTAACGAACTCTTTGACTTATTTCTCATTGAGAGTTAAGTCTTCATTGGGGGAGATATCTTCGTTGGCACGTAGTCGTAGTAATAAGGTTGGTTAAAGATTAGAACCGGCTCAAAATGGCGGATCCAATATGGCGGCCAAAATAACATTTTTTTACAGATTTGCCTCAAAATTGGTACAAGGGGCTTTTTTTGATCGCTAATTTCGATTTTGATGGATTGATTGCACGGCCCTGGTCGACGACTGGTCATCGCCTGGTAACATATCTTACACACGCTCTCTATTTTTGTTAAAATTCGGCGATTACCGGGATGTTTGACTCTTAATGAGGTGATGGTGATTTATATTTAGTTGCATCGGATGGATATTTGCGTTTAAGTGTGACCAGTTCAGTCAGAAAAGTCAGTTTTTTCCTGATTTTGTCAAGTGTTTTGAGTGGATTCGTGAAGTCGGCTGTCATCCAACATAGTGACCTGTAGTTCTTGCGGTGCTAGTCACAAGAGGTGCTACCGATTTGAGGCATTGTGATAAATGCAATGTTTTTGTTCACCAGACTTGCACTAATATACCGCCCAAGGATATAAGGACTCTGAAAAAGGGAAATAAGAAATGGTTCTGTGGGAAATACACATTGTGCGTTTCGAATGAAAATGAGCGGCTGGCTTAGCCGAAGTCTGTCTCGGGTTTTTCATCTGCATCAATCTATTTCTCGCGATTTGTGCATACCTTCAAACACATGAATAAGTTGAAAATTTGCCACGTTAATACCAGCGAAGACTTATTTCTAGTGGGGATGATATACCCCCTAACTCTCGTTATAATAAGGAACTGGAGTCAAATATTTTTGCGCATGTATCCAATTACAATATCATTACAATGCGAAAATTGAACGCGAATCGAAATACATAGAATAATCAAACTAATTATTTGAAATTTGTGGTTTTCTCCGCCGGTTTGTCCATTGTTCCGCATGATTTCACTCATCACACGGACGGTACTAGCACGCGGATTGACCCTGATTGTAGAAGATTTACACAGAGTAACTGGTTATGCGCAGCACCCCATCCCCTTTCTTTTAAATCACGATCTTATTAACATCGAATACCAAGTATCCTGTAACCTTCCAACCAGGCCGCCTTCGACGCTGATCCGTAGTCTAAACAACATTAATCAAGATTGCCAAACCACTTGAGGACCTACGCTTGGGTCAGTCTTATATCACAAGGTGATGTGCACGCGCCACTCTTCATTCCAAGTTCGCGCAAAGAACCTGCGCCGCGGCTACTTTTAGAAATTAAGGATTTTATGAGGGCCCGAGATGCTAAATGCACAGTGGCTAACAGAACTAAAATGCCCTGATTCAAGGCGATTTTCGTAAACTTCGTAATCTAGTGCAAACAAAAATCAGAGACTCACATAATTAGTGCAATTTCAACGCGATTAGTAACATGAATAAAAAGGAAAATATTTTGTACTTACTGAGGCGCTCGCGACTTATTCCGCCTAAGCGTGAAGACCTGGACGTGGTTTTTAATCCTTCGGACTTCCTGTGAGAGTTTTCATCACCTAATCTGCCTTTCATAGTGACACCCACCTCCAAAATGTGAATCCCTTTAACGATAGTGACCTATTGCTTGGGACATCTCAGTTATTTTTCCGATCCTACTGTAAATTTATAACTTCTCGCTGCAGAACGGGATTTTCCCTTTTTAAAGCGAAACACAGCACATTAACAAAGTTCCTCCAATTCACAACCGATATTAAATTGGAAATTGGCAGAAAGGAAATCATGGTGGTGGTTCTATTCGATTTCTCCAAGTCATTCGACTCGGTCGACTATAAGCTTCCCCTTTAAAAACTTAAGTCTTTTAAACTATCTGGGTCATTTATTGAATGGTTCCAGTCTTACTCTAGCAATCGGGTCGAACGGGTTAGGAATAGTAAGGGTGACTTATCGAACTGGGTACAGGTTATGAGGGGGGTTCCCCAAGGGTCTTTTCTCGCGCTTACAATATTCAATATCCACACTTCAGATCTAGGAAGCGAGTTAAAATACTGCAAATACCACAAGTATGCAGATGACGTTAAACTCTACCTATCAGGACCGGCGACAGACCTTCAAGGTATACTAAGCAAGGTTCAGGAGGATATAGACCTGGTGATGCAGTGGGCTGAGTCGAATGATCTCATGTTAAACCCGACCAAAACTTATGCCGTGGTTATTGGTCCGTCTGCCTCCCCTCCTCTATAAGTGCTGAAATCTTCCCTCCTCTAAGGATTGGCAATTGGTCGATCGGATGACTTTAATGAAAAATTGGAGCGAACCCTGAATGCATGTATACGTTTTATTTATAATCTACCTAAAGGTGCACACATCTCCCCGTGTCGTCTGAGAGCTGGGTTCTTGGCTGTGGACAAAAGAAGGCAATTTTTCATGGGCAACTTACTATACTTCACATTTGCAGATGAGGCCTCCTGCTGTATATTTGAGGTATTCACTTTCGTTGATAGAAATCCAAGTCAGGCTAGACTTCTAGAGAGAGGTTCAGTCCTAAAAAATCTAACACACAGAACAAGAACAGAACAACGAACTCCTTGCTCGAAAGTATATATTGGTAGTGGCTCTTTTAACAGACTATGCATTCTATGACCGGTCACCTCATCCACTTCGCCATTTTTCTATGATGTGAAGTTACTGCGCTTCAACATTCTTTAGGTGGAACCCACTCTACATTTTAGCCAGCGGAGTATTATTATTTTTTAAAGCTGGCCTCACACTCACGCATACACTCATGATGTGCTACAACCCTCTTCTAAGATTTATATAGATTCATCAGTTTTGCCATTACATTTGGTACTTACGTACATTTTGACTCGCCAAACAGAGGGAATTTACTGGTACTGGAGCGATAAACATAGGTTTTCGTATTGTCAAAATAGAAGCTTATTTTAAATTCTTATTCTAGTTACATTTAAACTAGCGCATTACTGCAGGAAAACGCAGTCCGCGTTGATTATAAAAAATTAGGAAGTATTCGATGAAATTGAAGCCTTACATATCAGAGTGGTAAAGTAAAAAAGTCTCAATAACTTACATTCTACAAATCGAGTCATTTGAGCGATTAGTTTTTGCAAAGCTAGATAACACAGCCACATAAAAAAAAATGGTCAAGAACTTTCCACGACACACATGTATATCTTATGTATTTCGAGTCACCGAATCCGAATCTGAGGTCAAAATAGCACCTTTCATGATTACTTTTCGACCTAACCTCGTAAAACCTTATTTTTGAGAATTCTAATGAGAAAACATGGTTTTTTTTCATGGATTTCAAGCCGCTGAATTCAAAAATGAAGTCAGAATAGTGATATTACTAAAAATTCCGTAACAAAACCTCCAAAAAATATTGTTCAAGTAGCAATTTGTAGGCCAGCATTGTATTTTTATGGATTTTGTGTCGCTGAATCTAGTTGCGAGTCAGATCAACATAATAACGAACAAATCTCAGGCATTATTCAAAAAATATACCTTATTACAACAATGTCCGTAGTAGGTACTGGAGGTGATGATAACTTCCCTGGAAAGGGATGTGTAGAATGATTCACCTTCCAACCCAGTGAGTAACGAAGCCTGCGAAGGCGCACTGCCCTGCAGGGGGACGTTAGGGTGTGAGAATGAAGGCGTAGTGTGTCCGGCGATGAGTTGACATCGTCCTTATCAAATTCGGAAAGCCCTCATACTTAGTCCTGGGGAGGTATGAGGGTTATTACCCCCAGGACGGTGGACTCGCCTGCGGTCGGATCAGGATTCTTAACGTGCGGGGATGAAAGTTACCACGGCTTCTAAAAGTGAATAAAAAACTTTAAAAAATGCACAGTCGTGTAAACAATCAGGATGAATTTTGTTACTTCTGTACGAAATACGAAATCCCAAAATATCGGAAGAACATCACTTGAAAAATTTGGGAAATGTATGCAAAATACTTTACCGTCAAGTTTCCAAAACGAAATGAAAGCTGGACTCCTCATATTATATGTTCCGCTTGTCATGCAATGTTGTACATCTGCGAAGATAGTGTAAACAATGGAAGCTTCGGTAATAGAACCACAAATAAAAAAACTGCAGACATTTCTTTAGACGCTGGCACCTCTCGATTCAACCCTAAAAAAACGAAAGCAGTGCAAGAATATTCGAAATGCAAAAGCATCCCGATATTGAATGTGAACCAACTGATAATGAATACACTACATATGACACAAAAACGAGACGTTCAAAGACGTGGAACCAAAAAGAATTAAATGATCGATACCAATAGTCTATTCAACAAAATTTGAAAAAGTTTACAGTAATATGAAAATCATCTCTAAAAAATCAAGTACGAATAACATAAATGGCAGGAGTTCCGGTGGCTCAGGCGATAGCGCGTCAGGCTTCCGAGCAAGAGGACTGGGGTTTGGTCCCTGTGCCGGTACCAATGGAAATTTTTCTATGTACTCCTATCGGGGCTTCGGTGGTTCAGAACCCACCTTAAACTGTAGGTCCCCTCAAAAGAGGCTGTTGTCATTCCGGGTAAAAGAACTTGTGGGGGGAACATGCTTGGGTGTCACTAGTCGATTTTGAGAGTCCCGGAAAAGAGCTGGCGATCTTATTGCGTGAAAGGCTCCATGAGGGGACTACTACTCCGTGGTCGCTGGTCTATTTCGAGAATAGTTAAGGGTGAGGCACGATAGGCTTTATAGCTTGAGTGCCAGGGGAGCTCCATTGGGGCTTCCCACCCGGCTGTACAACAACAACAGCATAAATGGCAAATTTGAGGAGATTTCAAAGTTCTTGCAATACTTCCGGGACAGCAATCAGAAAACACGAAGTATCCTTGTTTATTGTGCTATTGTGCTTCCACCTCAAGTTGGGTCTCATGAAACAATTCGTGAAATCACTAGATAAGAAGGAACAATGTTTTCAGTATATAATGTCTCAGTCTCCCCAATTCTCCAATGATCAATTGAAACAAGGAATATTTGATGGACCTAAAATTCGAAAGCTATTAAAAGACGATGTTTTTGTTACTCTAATGTCTTCAACTGAGAAAAAAGCATGACTCGGTTTCAAAAATGTAGTTGAACAATTTCTGGGAAACGTTAAAAGTTCAGAGTGCAAAAAAGATTGTGAGAATGGTTGATAGTTTTGAAAAATTGAAGTGTTTAGTGAGTTTAAAGCTCCATTTCATGAATCCAATGCCTGGGAGTACACTAATTCAATTTAGTCCTGATAAGTGCTGCTCAGGCAATTTCGTTTTGAGGTTATGTTTACAAATTTTTTTAAGTAATAGCACTGATCTGACTCCATTTTCGAATTCAGCGGCTCAAAATCCATAAGAAAACCATGTTTTCCATCACATACTCAAAAATGAGATTTTTTGAGGTTATGTCGAAAACTAATTGTGAGAGGTGCTATTTTGACCGCAGATTCGGATTCAGCGACTCAAAATACATAGGATTACATTCGTGCCGCTTGAAGTTCTTGACCTTTATTTGTGTGGCTGTGTAATCATTCAATTTCTATGAGCGTCTTGCTAAGATATAATTATAAAGATTCTAATTTCAAATCTCCAAACTGGAACGCTTTCTAGTCAAAATTATTCATCTTAGTCTTATTCTTTACTGTAGGCAAACGCAGTATTCGTTGATTACAAGAAATTAGAAGACATTCGATAAAAAGTTTAGCCTTGCATATGATAGTGGTAATATTGTAAAGTCTTAATAATGTTTATTCCAGAGGTCATCTTCGATTTGAGCTTAGACGCTGCCTTTTCAACGCTATCAATAGTTGGAACATAAGACTCTGACTGGCTATTGGAGTAAATCGCATTTAGCTCACTTTTATCCGCATTGAGATGAACAGGTAGTAGCACACTTTCTGAGGTGTTTGAATCGGTTGGTTGTTTCACATTGTATACATCTGAAAACTTTTCAGCAAACGCGTTTATTATCCGGTCAGGGTTATTTAGTGGTTGTCCGCTATAAGTTATTTCATCTAGAAATAAATTATGACCAGCGTTTGTCTAAATTTGTAGTTCTATCAATTGAAGATCAATTTTCAGATCTAAACATCTGTCTTTTCAATTATCCATAGTGTTGTATTGAGTTAGATCGAACGTGGTAAGACATTTGTCAAATAGCTTAGTCCTGATGTCAAAATTACAACCGTTCTGATAGTCAGAATAATTCAGGATGTTGAGATCTCCCAGCAAGATAAGCTGTGAGTTTTGCAATGAATTAATATCCTGTAAGGCATTGTAAATAATCTTAGTGTTTTGCTTTGTCAGATCGGGCCGTAAATACAACATAATGAGATTTAATCTAATTTTATTATTATTATTGTTATACCATTGACCTTTTGGGATAAGCGTGACTCTTTCGGTTCAAGCCTCGTTATACTACCCGGATCAAGGACTTTATATTGTATGGGTAAGTAAGGGATGTGTAGGAGAAGGGATGTGTAGGAGGAGGGATAGGTTTTAGATCAATCTAGAATTCGCATGTTGTTCATTCAAACGACACAACCATTCCACAATACAGCTCCGACATGGGTCGCTGATCAATCTGTCTATCAATCACCCCAGGTAAAGAGCTTCGCAAAGTCATTATACTAATCCACTATGAAAATCTCTCTACGCGGACCCATTAGTATCCAAAATCTTTCTTTTTAGGCATCACTCTTATTCTTATAAACAATCGTTCTCCATACATCCCTATACTTGCATACATCTTTTGCTTCCGTTACATCTATACATCGTTTCATGCACGCTCTTATGTTTCTACAACTTCTAATATCCCTTCGCTCCAGAGTCTCATTCACACATTCCAACCATTCTTTCTTTGGTCTTCCTCTGGGTACGCTACCGCTCACTTCACCTATTCACACATCATACGTTAAACGTTCTTCACTCATTCTCTCAACATGACCAAATCATTCAGCAAATTTCTTTACTCTTGTCAAACAATGCTTCTTCTGCACCACATTCTTTGAGAACCCACTCATTACTGACTTTGTCCATTAGCCTTTTACCGCACATATTCCGCAGGAACTGCATGCCGACTGAGTTCACTTTACTCCTATCCTCTTCTTGATACGCCCAGGTCTCGCTACCATACAGCATTGTGGGTGCAAACACAGAGTTGTATATTGCAATTTTAGCGTTATTCGTTACATTTTTACTTTTAGTGATAGCTTGCAGGCTGCCGATGTTCTTTTTACCCTCGTTTATACGTCAGGATATCTCTGCATCGATCTTTCCGTCAGCAGTAAATAAACTTCCAAGATACACCAACTCATCAACCTGTTCTGTTATCTCTTCGTTCAAGGCAATGTTGCATACTGCTTTCTCACCCTTTCTTTCAAGCCTGATAATTTTTGTTTCATTTTCATCAATCTTAAATTCCATACTCTTCATGCTGGTATTCATTCTGCTCATTATTCTTTGCAAATTGTCGACTGATTCTGCCGTATTAATCTTATCACCATATGCAAACGCCAGTCTACGTACTTTCACTGTCCCGAGGTCAACACCGTCTTTTTCTAAGAGAGCCATTTGTCCTTGTATATATTGAACATCCGGGAGGACATTACGCAGCCTTGCCTAACGCCCTGCTTAATATCGAACCAATCGCTCAGTTGTCCATTCACTCTTACACTCGTACACATATATTACTTTTATTGCTCGTAGAAGCCAGTCATTCACTCCATACTCTTTCAGGACTTCCCAAAGTTGAGATCTATTCACCTTATCAAAAGCTTTTTCAAGATCAATTAATGCATAGAAAACTCTTTTGTTTACTCTCAAACTTGTTTCTTTGATCTGTCTCAAGCTAAATATCTAATCCGCATATGATCTCCCTGGCATAAATCCACATTAGTCATTCCAATGACGTTCCCAATGAGTATTTTGGTGAATATTTTGCCCACGGTACTCAGTAGACTAATCGCTCTATAATTAGTACAGTCGCCTTTATCACCCTTTCTCTTGTAGATTGGGACGATAATCGCCTTTCTCAATTCATTGAGAACTTTACTGTTCGCGGCACATATTTTTAAATTCGCCTAGCCACACAAATATCCGCCACCGCTTTCAAGTATTTCAGCGGTGATACCATCTATACCAGCAGCCTTACCATTCTTTAGTGTTTTAATCACGGATATAATGTCGTCGATATCGATTCTTTTTCCGCTACCTACAACGGGATAGTCTAACGTATCCTATTCAATGTCAAGGTTCTTATGCTCCATAGCTTGACCTCCATACAATTTCTTGAAGAAATCTCTCATTCAGTCTTTTACTTTGTCCGAATCTCATACCATTTTACCGTCAGCATTCTTATTCCGACTACCTCAGTTCTAGTGCTTCCTTTACTAATCTTCTGAACCCATTTCCAAAATAGTTTTTTATTTCCTTAAAAATCATTTTATATTCTTTTATCTTCTTCCGCTTTGATTTAATCCTTGCTTTCTTTGACTATTATCTTGGCTCTTTTGTTTTTATCCCCATGATCATCTTTTAATCTAGTCCTTTTCTCATCGCTTAGATCTTCAATATTTAACATTCTCGAGTACGCTTGCTTTTTCTCGTTGATAGCTACGCGGATATCATTATTTCACTAAGCATCTCGAGCCTCCCTTCCGACAGCCGCAGTACCGTACACTTCAGATGCACTCTTGAAGATCCTATCCCGTAGTATTATCCATGCATTCTCTACATTTTCATTATCTTATTCAGTCTTCCAATCTTCTTCATGATGTCCTAAATATCTATTCAGCTTTTCACGATATGCCAGTTGTACTTCTGGTTTCTGCAAATCTTCTATTCTAACTCGCTTCCGCTTCGACTTATTATCAATTCTACTTCTCCTCCACCCTTGACTTAGGCTCATTTTTGAAACTAAGTGGTAGTGATCCATTCCGCACTCAGGACCTCTCATAACGCTTGTGTCCCTTACGAACCCTGTCAGTCTCTCATCCGCTACAACAAAGTCAATCATACTGTGGCTTCCACCTCTGCACCAAATATACATGTGGATCTTTTTAAGTCTCAACCAAGTATTTGTAATAAGCAAGCCTTTCTTTAAGCTTGAGCTAAACAGTTTATTCCCGCGTTGCCAATTACCTTCGCGTTGCATACCAACTCAGCCATGCATATCTCCGAATAAAATTATTCTTTCGCCAGGATCGCAAGTACCTAATAATATATCATTACTAAAATTATTTGAGTTTATGTATCGTACCTGCCATTCTTTGAAGTCCAGTCTGTATGAGACATGTAAGAAAAACTCGAACAATCGGATCCATGCATGTAACAGACTTTTTCCTTATATAAGTGAGTTTGGATTTGGACTAAATATGCCCTTGATATCATTGGGAGGAGTTACTTTAATAATCGTCAAGTTGTCTTCATTGAGTTCTTTTGTTCTTTCCTTTTTCCTGCTTGGCATACCAGATGATGAATTTCCAGATGAAGCCCTTCTTTGGCCTACATTGAGAAGTGCTTGGTTTCAGTGTAACTGTCTTGGCAATTTCTTCTATATCTTTATCACTGGGATTATATTCGTAAGCAGGGTCCTCAAAAGAATTATCTGAGTCTATCATGAAGGCATCTTCGTCGACTTCTGTACTGTCTTCATCCTCACTGCACTCAAATTCTTCAATCTGCAGTGCCAATTCACGTGCAATTTCTTCATCAGTTGTGTCGGTTTGGTTCATGTTTGATCCCTATGGAAGAAAAACTCTCAGTCACTACTTTCCGTCATTTAGGAGAGAATAGCTACATTGTTATACATTGTAATGAATAAGGAAATTGAACGTTAATGATATCAATAAGCTTTAGAGACGTGGTAGTGTAGACCCGTTAATGGTACCTATATGTCTGGAAGACGTACAAAATTTTTCATTGAATGGTATCCATACGCCTCTGAAGCGCACTAGCATGCACAAACATGTATAATACTCACCACAAGTCGACTCTTTGGCGGTGGGGAGAGTACTGAAGGAAAGGTGAGGTCTCATTGGAAGCACTGATGGAGGGTGGGGGTTGGTATGTACAGTCACGTGGTATGGTATTCATTCTTGTCTACATCTACGCCTTGGAGGCGTGTAGATACCGTTCTAGGCTCAAACAACCGTTTCTGGGCATATTCACAGGGATGGGTGATTGTGTTCTGGGGATAGCGACCGGGTTGTCGCCGATGATCCGCCAGTCGGGGAAAACCAGGGAGGTCTGAGCCGGAGGCAGACTCGCTACCATGGTCAGGGAGATCAAGAGTAGTCCAGGGACATGTCCCCGGGTTTGGGCGAAAGCCCGGGAAGAACTGGATGACTTGGTATCGCGGACCGTACTTTTATGGAATTTGCTTTGACGGCAAGTACATAAACATCTACTGTATATACATGTATACTTACAAATGATAACCATGACATATATAAGCTGAATGTAGCATTTTCTTATTATAATTTAATAACTTCACAATCCTGTTATCAGAGTCATGTCAGAAATAAAAATATTTATTCGTTAAATATACTTACCTTATTATAAACTAAAAAAAACTACTAACATTATTACATAAGCTTTGAAGTATTGTATACCAGTTTATCGGTATACTTTTTCACAATGCTCACATGACCCACACCTACCGCATCACAGTGGGATGGATTTTGTATTGACTTCTCAAAATAGTGTACAGCCTGTTATTCTTAACTGATTTAGAAGTTTGTTTTTCAGAATTGATAGATAGTTCTTAAAAACATAAAAATTTTATTCAACATTCAATTTCATTGTTATAAACAATTTATTTAAAGAAATAATCTAGTGTATCCAAAATTATTTGAAACTGAAATAGTTCTGATTTATTAATAAAATATTTAGTAACAAAAAATTATTATAAATTGGAAATTTATTGACAATTCATAAAGGTATAAACAAATTTTCAAACTATTAAGGCTCATGGACGGACCAATAAACATCACAAAGATGTTGATATCAAGATGAGAGAATTTGATTCAAAGATGATTTTTCATATAAAATAATCTGATTTTTCAATTGTCTCAGCAATTTGTTTAAATCTGTGAGTTACAGAAAAAGTAAATACGCCGTTCACTTCTATGGAAAAAGTTACATAGAGTTCATGTGTTTGACACCCTCTCCAGCATTTACTTATAATACATAAAAATTGGGATGAAGAAAACAATTATACTACACATGGACTTATTGTATTTTTATTGAATTCAGCCTTTCGGCCTAGAATTGAATCTGCTATTTTAACCCGACGGTAGATACAGAAGTAATCCTACAAGTTTTCGCAGAGACCTTATGCGCTCTGTCAGAGAAATACAACAACGTTCCTATCATTGTATATGGAGATTCCAACTTTAGGGTGGGGGGATTGGGCCAGGGTCCACCTGATATGTTTTCTCACACAAACTTTTCTATGTGCCGGGATAGTCACGATGTTGCGCACAACAGGAGGGGGCTGGGATTGGTAGAACTGATGAAGATGAATGAGTTTTATCTTCTAAATGGATGATCGCGTAGTGACAATCCAGCCTACTCTACTTTTGTCAATGCAAGGGGTAAAAGTGTCAATGACTTGGTTTGGTGCAATGCTGAGGCATTGGGTATACTTGATGATTTGAAGGTGGATCACTCCACACATACCCCGGATCATTTCCCGGTCTAAGTCTCCTCTTGTTGCTCTCCCACCTCAGTCGGACACTCAAGTGGGCTGAATGTAAACAAAAATAAAAGCTTAACGTTTCTGAGATGGTTAGACGACAAACTGGAGATCTTCTCGGACGAATTACACTTGTCCCACAGATTAGAGGTTAACTTTGAAAAATTAGACATTGACTATCTTAATTCAAACCTTACCGAGGCTATTATCGACAGCGCTAAAAAGGCGTCAGTCAGTGAGAGAAAATGTTACTGGGCAATTTTATCATGACAAAGCTTGGTTTGATTCTGACTGTCGCCAAAGCAAATTTTATCTTTCTAATGCGTTGAAAGAAGCCATTAGGGCGGATTTCTCGAATGAGGCTAAGTTGGTTTACGTTAAAGCTAAAAATCGCACCAAGCACTGATAGCTAATAAAAGAGCGATTTTTGAATCCAATATTCTGGCGGGCCTTCAGAGTGTCAACGATAGCAAAACATTCTGGGATACTGTCAACAGATTCAGAGGTCTAAAAATAAAATCTACAATCCTTTCTACAAAAGCTTGGGAAAACTTCTTCCGCCTGACACTTCCTCCCAGACGTCTGTCACCGTCATTGGTTACAGGTGTGCGACATCCATTATTGGATAGCAGAATTACAGCTAACGAAATCTTTTTTTCAATTAACAAAGGTTAGATAAATAAGGCTCCGGGGCCGGATCAAATCTCAAACAATTTTTACAAAAACTTGCCGCCCAATTGGCTTCTTTATCTCGAAACATTTTTTAATCAAATACTTGAGAATGAATATATACCGCTCGATTGGACAAAATCTTTAACGCATATGATACATAAAAAACAAGACCCAGCCAATCCCAATAACTACAGGCCTAATGCCCTTCTAAACTCACTTCCTAAAATTTTTACGCAAATTCTGTTGGCTAGATTGGAAAAATGGGAGTCGTTGTGTCACATTATTCCGAAAGCCCAAGCAGGCTTTCGCCGAGGTAGAGGCTGTATGGATTATATTTTCACCCTGGCCTCTGTTTCGCTGATTCACTTACAAAAAAGAATAAACATCTGGCCAAAACTTTTTGATATTGGGCAATAAGAAAACTCAGTGCACTCCAGGAGTATTGTCATATAAACAAACTCACGGTTAATAACAACAAAACTAAATACACTATATTCAAGAAAGGTCGGATCAGCGCAAAATTCCTAGGTTTGAAATATGGTGGCAGCTCTTTAGAGTTTGTTCCTTTTTTTAATACTTGGATGAGATTTTTTCTAGAACAGGTGCTTTCAACTTAGCTGCACATGCAGCAGTTAGCGGAGACAACTCAGACTCAGTCATGGCTTTTAATATTCTAACTAGAACTAAGTGCTCCTCATGGTCTTTCAACATCAAAATTCGAAAAAGCACAAGTTCGTTTTTTCAAAAATCTTCTGCGCCTACCCAGAAATACGCCTGACTTCGTTGTAAGATTGGAACTAGGTCTACCCTGTGTGTCATACCAAATCTTGAAAATGGCGCTGAATTAGGCGGTAAAGACTTTTGATATGGAAGACTCGCGCTATTAAACTATGTATGCTAAAACTAGCCGAAACCGCAAACAGCAAAGATGTTAAATGCAACTGGCCATGTCAACTTATTGGATGTCTGGAGGGAGCGGCATTAGTCACAATCTCATAGATCTCAATGGTTCCAATTTTATAATTCAAATCGATACTATAGCTGATAGATACTATGATTTTTTCCAGTCGCGGGATCTGCTAAGATTGGAAAACAGTAACTTTAGTTATATATGCAGTAAAATTTTGCACAATGATGCGCTACACCAGCAATATCTGCTACTCAAAGCTCCTTTCCTTTTTAAGCGCATTTTCGCTCAAATAAGAACTTCCTCCAGGTTCATCATTAAGTTCACCTCCAAAGCTGGAACAACTGTAATCGATCCACAACAGATTTGCCAGTTATGTAATTTAAGAGAAAATGAAGATCTTTCACACATCCTCGCCAAATGTCCAATCTACTCGCCCGTCAGAAATCATTACTTGCGTGAAATTGGTATGATAAACGAGAACAACCTTCACTTGTTATTGTCAAATTTAAACCCTGGGATGCTTTGCTCGATATATAACTTTATAAGTACATCTTTAAAAATCAGAGCTTTCTCTCTATTCAAATAGCACACTACCCGAACTCGTCCAGTATGACCTAACAACCCATTGTACATACGATATTATAACTTTTCCCTCATTCCATTATTTATTTCAATTTTATCGATTTTTGTAATGGTGGCCTTTCCTTGCCACAGAATCTTGTATTCTCAGAAGCAATAAATATACATACAACAACAATATTTACGATTTTCATGAACAATATTCCATTAGTTGATGATCTAAAATAAACTATTTTTGAACGTTATGTTATCTGCTTACCTGAAATTATTCTGATACTTCGGATGATTTTTAAACAGATACTATATTCAAGAGACGGCTTTTTTGCATTTGGAAATGAGAAATCTAAGTTCTTGTTGATATAAGTGTTCATAGCAATCATGAAATTAAATTTTCGATCAATTCGCTAACGTACCGTGTCACGAAACAGATCGCTCTTCTGAAAAATACATTTAAAAATTCTCTAAGCTTCTTCCATGCGCTTGTTTTTCAATATTTTTCAGTGTTTTTAAATATTCCTCACATGTAGTGTGCATTTTTCCTATTGACAACGCAATTCACGATCAGTATTTTATTTGTAGCATTTTAAAAAGTTTCGTTGGTTAGCCGTGTTAGAGTTTCAAATTTCACCTCAAAAGTTCTTACGAAAGCAGTCGCTAACGTACCGTGTCACGAAGCAGATCGCTTTTCTAAAAAATACATTTAAAAATTCTGTGAGATTTTCCCATGCGCTTGTTTTTCGATATTTTTCAGTGTTTTTCGATATTTTTCAGTGTTTTTCGATATTTTTCAGTGTTTTAAAATATTTTTCACGTGTAGTGGGCATTTCTCCTATTGACAACACAATTCACGATGAGCATTTTATTTGTAGCATTTTATCTTGTCTAAAACTTCCTTGTTCCAAAGGCCTCAGTTTTAAAAGACAACAGGTTTTCCAAACTTACGCAAGAAATTTTAAAAAGTTTCGTCGGTCTTGGAAATTTGTGATTTTAAAAAAAAAAATGGAATTCTTTTTAAGAAAATTTAGGATAGTTTCTGTGCCAATTGAGTTTTTACTTACCGTTGAGATTTCTTATTACATTTTTGGAGCGATGAATGGTCTTTTTCCATCTTAGAGACCAAACTGCAGGAGACTGGTGTCCTCATCAATGGACAACACAAACCGATCGAAATTCCTTTGGTTAGGGCTTGGTTTTCATACTTTCCTCTGCATGACCTAAATTTGGTCGGACTGATGTTATGAATGGACACTCCACCTCATGACGATTTAGCTGCTCAATTTGGACATGATTTCATATTTATGGAATAAATTTCTCGCATCAAGTTGTAGTTGGGTGTATACTTTTGAGAATGAATGATACAAATAATAATGTAGCCTTGAATAGGATTGATTTTTCCGTCGACGAAAGGCATGTCCTTGGAAAAGTTTCAGGCGATGAATGGAGATTGGGCGTTTAGAATGCTAGAGGTATAAATGATCTTGAGGAAAAGGAATTGCGGGATACAATGCGCATAAGGAAGCTAGATATTTTATGTGTATTGGAAACAAAGAAGGAGGGTTGTGAGGTAAGAGAAACAGGGAACGAGCTCAAACTTGGTCAGAAGTAGATACTGAATCATGTGGTAGCTAAGGAGTCGGTCTGGTAATGAATGAGAGAGCGAAACAAAACGTCAAAAAGTATGAATGTGTATCGCCCATATTACTATAGGCAAGAATGGAAGTGGGAATCAGAAGGCTGTTAATTATAACGTGATACACTCCAATTGATGGTGACACGAGGGATGTAAAATATATCTTCTGGGATTCGTTGAATGATATATAAGGTACTTGCGATCCTGGCGAAAGAATAATTTCACTAGGAGATATGAATGGCTGGGTTGTTTTGCAACGAAAAGGTACCGACAGGATACCGGGTTATTTCGCAGACCCAAAAACGAACGGTAACGGTGATAAATTGATTAGCTTATGCTTAGAAAAAAGGCTTGTTCATCACAAATACTTGGTTCAAACATTAAAGGTTCCACATGTATACTTGGTGCAGAGGTTAAAGCCACAGTATGATTGACTTTGTTGTAGCGGATGACAGACTGAGGGGGCTTGCAAGGGATACAAGGGTTATAAAGGTTCTGAGCGCGGAACGGATCACTACCTGTTAGTTTCAAAAATGAGCCTAGGTCAAGGGTGGAGAAGAAGAAAAATTAATGGTAAGTCGAAGCAGACGCGTGTTAGAATAGAGAATTTGCAGAAACCAGAAGTACAACTGGTACATCGTGAAAAGCTGAATGAATATTTAGAACATTATGAAGGAGACTGGAAGACTGAATTAGACAATAAAAATGTAAAGGGTGCATAGATGATACCACGGGATAGCATCTTCAAGAGTGCATCTAAGTGTGCGGTACTGCGACTGTAGGAATAAAAAAAAAAAAACTAAAAAATGTTAAGGCTGCTGGTGTGAATGGTATCACCGCTGAAATGCTTAAGAGCGGTGGTGGAAGTTTGCTTGTGTAGCTGAGCGAATTCATGAAAATGTGTGATGTAAATGCTGAAGTTCCAGATGATTAAAGAAAGGCGATTATCGTCCCAATCTACAAAGAAAAGGGTGAAAAGGCGATTGTATTAATTACAGAGCAATTAGCATGCTAAGTACCGTGGGCAAAATATTTACCAAAATATTTATTTGGAAGGTCATGGAAATAACTAAGGAAAGGATCTGGGAAGTCCAATGTGAATTTTGTGCCAGGGAGATCATGCGCGGATTAGATATTTAGTTTGAGACAGATCATAGAAAAACATTTGAGAGTAAACAAAAGAGTTTTCTGTGCACATGTTGATCTGGAAAAAGCTTTCAATAAGGTGAATAGATCTAAACTTTGGGAAGTCCTGGAAGAGTATGGAGTGAACGGTTTTCTTCTAAGAGCAATAAAAGCAGTATATACTGGTAATAAAGCGAGTGTAAGAGAGACTGAACAACTGAGCGATTCGTTTGATATTAGGCAGGGCGTTAGGCAAGGCTGCGTTATGTCCTCCTGGATGTTCAATATATACATGGACAAAGTTCTAAGAATGTCTCTTAGGCGAAGAAGGTATTGACCTCGGGACAGTGAAATTACGTCGATTGGCGTTTGCAGATGATAAGATTGTTACGGCAGAATCATTTGACAATTTGCAGGGAATGATGAGCAGGCTGAATACAAGCATGAAGAGTATGGGTCTTAAGATTGACGCAAATAAAACCAAAATTATCGTGTTTGGAAGAAGGGGTAAGAAAACAGTATGCAAGATTACTTTAAACGAAAAGAGGATAGAACAAGTTGATGAGTTCATGTATCTTGGAAGTTTATTAACTGCCGACGGAAGGATGGATGCAGAGATATCCAGTCGTATAAATAGGGATCGAAAGATTATCGGCGATGTACAAACTATTACTAGAAGTAAAAATGTAACGAATAAAGCTAAAATTGCAGTATACACTCGAACTCCAATATATGGACAGTTTCGGGAGTTGCTTCGCTTTCGCCTTGAGTTTAAAGCAGTACCTTCGAAACGTAAACAGTCAGGGACGTGCGAATCATTTCCTAATATTACACAATCTCCGAACGTGAGTTCGAATCTGAGTACACGCGCACTGCGCCTTTATCTATACGCTGCTGGTTTTTCACGCTTCATTAAACACCGTCTCTTGCCCCGCGAGCTGAGAAACTGTGGGGGCCAGCAGTCGGCCAGCTGTTCTAGGAATTCTTAAACTGGATGGGATTATATGAGAGTTCGAGTGTATAACTCTGTGCTTGCACCCACTGTGATGTATGGTTGCGAGACCTGGACGTATCAAGAAAAGGATGGGGTAAAGTGAACGCGGTTGGCATGTAGTTCCTACGGAATATGTGCGGTAAAACGCTAATGGACGAAGAAAAGTTCTCAAAAGTTCTCAAAGAATGGGGTGTAGAAGAAACATTATTTGACAAGTGTGAGACACACAAGAGCGTGCATGAAACGATGTATGGATATGACGGAAGCAAAAGATGTATTATGCAAGGATAGGAATATATGGAGAACAATCGTTTGAATTAACAACACGCGACTTCTATATTGATCTGAAACCTATTCCTTCTTCTATACATCCCTTACTTACCCATACCATATAAAGTCCTTGATCCCGGGTGGTATAACGAGGCTAGAACCAAAAGAGTTACGCTTACCCTGAATGGGATTTAGCTTAATGGTATAGTAATAATAATAATAATAATAATAATAACCTACTTTTTGCCCGTCAGATTCATCTTTTACCGCTAACTATTTAACCAAATCCTACTTGCCTACTTTACGCTCCAACCTTTATACGCCTTTGCTGATTACTCAATCACGAAAAAACACTACCTGTCACCATTGACTTCCATACAGTTTCAACACCAAACAGGCTACGGAAAAAATTACATGGACTTATTGTAATTTTTTTCCGTAGAATCGAATGGCGTAATCATTCTTGCCGTAACTCACAGATTAAAACATATTTTTTAGACAATTTTTGTATAAACAACTGAAAAATCAGATTCTTTTTTATGTGAAATCATCTTTTAATGAAATGCTCTCACCCAATATTAACTTTTTTGTTGTATCTATTGGTGTGTTCATGGGCCTTGAAAAATTCAAAAATTCTTTGTAACCTTATAAATTCTTCATCAAGTTTTAACTTACAATGGATCTTCTGTTACTAAATGTTATTCTTATAATAAATCAGAAAGATTTTAATGCGAAATCATTTTTATCCACAGCAAACTGATACGCTGGATTATTTGTTCAAATAAATTGTTTATAACAATTGAGTAATATGTTGAATGATGTTCTCATATTTTTTCAATCTGGCTTTAATAATAACGATAAACAATGAGTTTATTCAAGTAATTTGTTTAGAGATAAAAAATCATATTGTTGAAATGGCTAATTTTCCAGATGTATTCATTTACATATTATTGAACCCAAAAAACATTATAAAATCGGTTTGGATTGGCGTGGATCTGCATATATTCAATTTTAGTCCATTCTGTTGTCCTGGCTACTCAGACTAATTCGAATCCTAATTATTAATCACTCAACACATTTCATTGGTATTAATAATTAATGAGATATTGTTCTTTTTTATTGTTTCAGATTTTTTTACCTATATCATTTTTCGTTTTATGCCTACCATTATCGATTTAATGGGCAGTACAGCAGTTTGGCTTTAGTAACTTCATGGCTTTTTATACAGGTAAGTTTGTAAGAAATTTAATAAATAGATATAGCAAAATTGAAACGTAATGAGGTTGAAGCTCATGAGCGGAGAACTACTAATTTTACTTGGATTTTTGATGAACAAGCGCAAAAAAAGATTTTTTCCGAGAACTCGATGCTTATTCCCAATGAAAAACTTAATGCCTCTATTCATCAGCTTAATACATAGCCAACAATACTGGGAACCTCTAGCGCTTAAGGTCTGTGCAATCAAAAAGAGGTTAACTATTTCGAAGTTGAGATAATTGAAATCGAAATTAGCACTTTATGTATGTATCGTCTATCCCAAGGTATCAAAAATAACACATATTTCATCTTAGCGGCTAAACTTTTCTCACGATATTTTTTAAATTGAGAAACGATAGAAGGACACGGCACGGAGGTTTTATGATAATTTTAGAATTTACTACCAATAATTTGCTAAAGGAGAGACTTGAAAAGTCTGAAAGAACAAAGAGGTCCGATAGGTTAAACGCTTTTAGTTGATCGATGTGAAGTTGGAGCGTGTTCAATTGTCTTGTGTATGATGTTTTTCGTATAGAATGCTCTTCGTATGCGGTGAGAAGGACTAACTTTTCAATGGGATTCCCTTTCTTATAATACCTTAATCAAACTTTTTGCCTCAATTCAGTACTAAAATATCTTGGCAGCAAGTTTTTTGGACAGTGTATTTTGTCTCCTATAAAATTGCTAAAATAGCTTTAAAAATCTTTTTCCGTGCTACCCTTAATTTATTCTGATCCTATTATTCATGAAGCAAAGTCAGTTTCGAATGAATACTTCACAACAAAACTTTTCTGTAATTTCAGCATTCTATGTTGTACTTCTTCCATCATTACGAATTGCCTGTAATTCTGGAGCAGGCTCAGCTACAGCATTTGTTCTATGGGAATCATGTACCACCAACTCAACCACGAACATCCAGCACCATTCCTCGCACTTCGAGATCTTCACCAACATCTACTACTTCAACAAATGCTAATTCATCATTTTCAACATCTGAACAGACACAGCAAAATTATATTACTGAACTTTCGTTACTCGATCCTGATCTCAACAATATTCAAGAAAATCGCAGGCCAGATCTCGAAAGTGGATCATCTCAAACAAACATAGGCGGCGGCTTCGAAGAAGGTATATTATTATTGTATTCTTGCCCGTCTCTCTTTTACATTTGGGTATGCAATCTATTGAAGTGAATTATAACTGGGAAAATGGAAACAGGGATTTGTATCGTATACAAAGGTTGGTACAAAACTGAACTCAGTTGACTCACCGACTTATCGCTTCGCTCACACAAACTCCCGCTTCATCTACACAGCACGTTTCAAACTGCGTCAACAGTTCCACCATTTAAGTGTGTTGTACACTCACACACATTCATATTCGCACGCAACATTCTAAAGCGTTCCTTCGGCAAGTCCTTTGTAAAAATATCAGCCTTTTGCAGATCAGAAGGAATATATTCAACCATTATTTCTTTAGTCTCCACTTCTCGCTAATATGGTGATAACCAATGTTAATGTGTTTCGTATGTTTGCGAAACTCTGAATTTCTCTCAAACTTTATTCCACTTTGATTGTCTACAAAAATCACAGTTGCGTCAACACATGGACATCCGTGACCTCTTAAAAATTTTCATAACCAGTGGTGGAACTCCGGGCTTTCTCGAAAGTCGAGATTTGAACGGACCTCTTTTTTCTAATTCATAGAAGTAGGAAAAGAGGTCCGTTCGATTTTCGACCTCAAAACTACGTAACTGGACAAATAGATTTTCTAGTTTAATGGTTCTATTATCACGCTCTGCTCCACCTTCTGCCCCGGTGTGTACGATGCCATAGGTTCTCCTTAAGTGAATGCTGTGAGATTCTAGGCAACTGTCCATATTCCTATTTATGAATTCTCGACCGTCATCAGAACGCAAAACCTTTATCATTCTTCCAAACTTGTTCTCAGTTAGCTTGTTGAATTTTCTGAACGTGTCGTATACATCACTCTCATCTTTCAACAAGAACCCGTAGCGAAAACTCGTTGTATCATCTTTAAACGTCATTAGAAATCTGCCACCACCGGGAGACTCCACTGACATCGGGTGGCACACGTTCGAGCGTATCACTTTATCCGGTTGTAGATACTCGCTCACGACACTTTCTGAACGGTTGCCAATGCAACTTCCTGTTTTCGCACATACGTACATACATACATACATACCTTCTCTATACGAATTCCTTGCCACGTATTGTTATCAAACGCTTCTATCAAAATTGTTCCCTTTCCGAGAATCTTGCACTTCTTGTCGTCGCCCAGAGATATCGACTTGCAATTGTGTCATTTTTAGAAGTCGATACACCAATCGTCGTTACGTGATATGCCTCGATGAACCGCTGTCAGGTAACCAAATTTCTTGACGATTAGAGTTGCTACCTTTACTTTTTCCTACACTTTACTTTTTCTACTATACCATCTAGCGACTTTGCGGCTATTGTCTGCACTTTTGCTGCCACGCCGCGACCTCATGCCTAGCACTTTTCTATAGCACCCGCGTTTTCTCACAATTAATGCCCAGGTAAGATAACCGACTTATTGTTTCACACACACAAACTCTCACTCCATCCACACAATACAAAACTGCATCGAAATTGCAAAATGCGCCAACACAATCCTCTTATCTTTTTCCCCTCTTTTTTTATTTCTTTCTTTCCAAAAGTGCATGGATTGTTACTATACTTGCAAGACGTGCCGAGGACGGCATGGCGTGCAAGCAATAATGCGCCGCTTTGGCTGGTATAATATTTTGAAAAAAATTATTCAGTATCACAGATTTTTTGCTTCAACGATAAATTTCTCTATTTTTCAAATTGTTTGTTTGTTAAAATTGCTGCAGCTTCCTTATAAGGTCTCGACACCTCTCCGCCTCTTACTTCTCCTTGACTGTGATGTTGCTGTCGCCCGGAGCCGAAATTTCGATCACATACATATTTTGTTTCTCGATGTCAAGAAGTACGAAGCTAGGCCATGAGTGTTCAATAGGGACTTTTAGACTAAACTTGTAGTTCCAGTATATTTCGTACTTCTCGTTCTCAAGAATTAACTCCATTCCTCTGGGAGCATCCGGCAGGGCAGGGTCAGGGTTGACACCATAAGAGCGACTAAGATGGTAATTAAGCACTTTTAGGGCCGCATTGTGTGTGCAGAAATACGTCGTTCCCGCGTGAGTGGGACTCCCGGATAGTATGAGCCATAGGTGCTCAGACAGTGCATGACTCGCTCTGCACCTATCGCTGGAAACTTCTTAACATAAGGTGCGGCTCCGTGGCTTTGTAAAGGAACGCTTCTTTGCCAATCATCTCGTGGTTCCTGAACATTTTCAGGAGAGGATCTCTTTCACTTGCCACAATGTGAGCTTTACCCAAGATAATTCGATCATGAAGACACTGGATATTTAGAAGTTTGCGCCCGTCTTTACGGCGTGAGGTGTTTAAGCGCGGAACGGACGAGTTGATATGCAAGTTCTGCTCTACTTGCATGATCTTACGTGTGGTGATATCGGGGTCCGTGAGCTCGTGCTTCGTCCATGGAACCACTCCAGATGAATAGAGTAGAACCAGGTAGGCAAGCGTGTTAGTTGCAGATATTTTGTTCAACATTGCCAAGATGTCTAATAGCGCTCCTGTCCTCGAGTTTAGGGTCGTCGCTAACGCTCGCAAGTCGTCCTCGCTCCTCGGCAGAGGTACACATGAGAATTGCGTAGTGCGAGAGACAGTGGAAAAAGTGTAATACAAAAGAGGAGAGGGCTCATGGCGTCGCCCTGAAAGTCGCCCCTCTGGTAGGTGACGCTGTTTGTTCTCACATGATCTTTTCCAGATTAGATAATAAATCTGGTATTTCAAAGGTGCATTAATCTCTGTATGCATCCCACTGTCTGTGGATGAACCTTCAAGATTTCTGACAGATGATAAGTCTATGGGAGGTTGAATTGAAAGTTTTCCGGTAATCTATCCAGGCGATTGACAGATTGCGATTGTAGACTGCAGTGACTTCGCAGACGCTTCTGTCGATTAGTAGGTTCTCCCAACAGCCTGTTACGCGACTTTTCGGCCCACGTTGTTCGTAAATTTCTCTCCACATAATTCCAATCATCCAAACAATCCTGACCGTCAGGTCGCTGTAAAGATCTTATACAGCGTGTTCAGACACGTTATTGGCCTGTAGTTCCTTGGGTTGATTCTCCATGACCCATCCTGCCCTTTTCTGTATTCTTCTCCTTGCGATAGATTACACCCGTATTCTGTCAACAACGTACTGCTTGATAGTCAGCAGCTTTGACTTGTTCAGTGTATAATGGTGGATCCTCAGTTCGTGAGCGAACTTTTGAACCTTTACTGTAAAAAAGGCTCACGGGATGTGATTTACTCAATCACACACTAAATACGGGACGCGTTCTGTTTAGCCCAGCCAATCATCTTGTTCAGTTGATGCAAGCGCATTCTGGTCTTTTGATCTATTGTCGGCTTCACCCTTCGATTTAAATCGGCCAAAGCTCTCGCCGCATCATAAACTGAACAAGTGATGGTCCATAGGTCGGACTCCTCCAAGAGATCCTCACGAAAGGTGGCATCCATTTGAGCTAGATCTTCGGGCTTAGGAGGAACCTTGATGTTGGTGTTTCTCCTTGTCTTGAAATGGCTATCTTGTACAGGCGCGCCATTTAACCTCTGCGATGAGGGATAATCGTAGCAATCTAGCGAATCATTCCTGAATCGATCCGACCACTCGAGACGTCGATCGTCTCGCCGATTCGTCATCTTATTTCTATCCAAATGATTTGCAGGGTAAGGCTGCATACTCTAGGAGGTTTCCTGGTATCCCAGACATACCTTAAAGGATACAACACTTAGGTGACATTCAGCTTTCAGCACGGTTGTCCACGTCTTAGCTTGGGGGTTTTTCCTTTAGGACCATTCCTGGACAATTGTCTGCGACTGCTTATTAACTTCTGTAACCGCATTCAGGAGAAACCCTCGGTACAGGGACTCTCTATCCGCAACCTGAAGAGGCGTCCGGTGGCTTTGTAACAAACCCTACGTTTTGATTCCAAAGTAACCGAACCGAATATATTTTTTTTTTTCTTAGAAAATTTTCAGAATCATGTTGAAAAAAGTGTCAACAAATTATTATGAAAACAATTTTCCGAGCATTCTCAGCTGACTAACACTTAGATTTAAAAATTTTAAAACAAAAATAACAATGGAAAATGTAAGTTAAGCATAACCTAATTATATAATTCGATTGTTGAGGGGCTGACAATTTGTGTTCATTCAATATTTTATTCATGGAGATATGTAAGAAAAATTATAAATTGAAAATGTTTTGAAGTTTGAGGATCATTGAGTAAAATACAGCATTAAATATATATATATATATATATATATATATATATATATATATATAGAATGAAACACTTCCAGTTTAATAAATAAAAAAAATTCTAATGTTGAAATAATGTATGAAAGCTATTACAGATTTTGTGCAGTATCAGCTCGAGCAATACATTCGAATTTGGGGTGTGGAGCCCGTTTTACTGACGGCCTCCAGAGCTTGACCATGCTATTTCGCATTCACATTATTTTCAAATTGTCAATTGTATTGGAGGCATTTTTCGTTCAATCATGTGGGTTTTGTTTTCTTAAATGAAGTCTGCATGAGTTCTGCGTTTATAAGGTATATTGACTTTTGCAAAATTGAGATATTGTGCCCAGAAAATGCTTTGAAATACAAAATATTTGGACTATTCTGTTTTGGCAAGTACATCAAATAATCCTAACCTCCATTTTTGAAGTCGAATTCATTTGTAATTTACTACATGGGCAAATATATGGAACTTTTAATAATGAATGAACGTTTTAAAATGTAATTTTTGATGAATTTTATCAATCATTATAACTTACTCATAGTGCGACTAAAATTATCCGAATAGGTGAAATGATATAAGGATAATATTTTTATACACTGAATGAACTTATACCGTAATCGCAATAGAAAGAATACATGCATGTTTCACATTCCTCCATATTGTCTTTACTTTATGCCTCAGCTCGCTATACTTATGGATCTTCGTTGTATAGCTTGCCTGCAAGTTCCAGTTGAGTGGAAAAGCAATGTCGATGATATAGAATTTTCCACCTTTTTTTCACGCATGACAATGTCGGGTCGATTGGCTCGGATAAAATGGTCCGCCTGGGTAGTAAGATCCCAGTACAAAATTTAGTCTCCGTTTTCCAAAACGGGCACCGGAATGTATCTTAAGAAAACTTTCCTTTCTGTTAACAGTCCTTGGTTTAGGGTAAGTTGTTGATGTATAATGTTCGCTACATCATCATGTTTATGCGTGAACTCTCTCTCTGAGCCATTCCGCGACAACCATCAATAATGTGCTTGATAGATTCGTTAGTATCTCCATACAATCGGCACCTGTCAACCACGTCTTGATGTAACACATGCTTGCGATAGTTTCTAATGCTGACAACCCTGTCCTGAATTGCTATCATGAATCCCTTCGTTTCCGGAAACAGGACGCACTTTTCCAGCTAAACATTGGATGCCTCTTTGTCTACTTCAAGTTGATCTAACGTTTTGAGTGCTTGCCGTCGATAGTTTTTTGTCTCCATTGCGTCTCTAATTCCTCTATGGTTTCTCCCCTGATATTCAAGGCTTCCTTTGAAGACAAGTGCAAGAGCGTGTAATCGAGATTTGCTGCACAGATAGTGTTGTGAAACGCGACATCTCGCTTGCTGTTATAACGTTTGATGAGCCCAAAAGAGTACGTGAGGATTGAAATGGCATAGGTGTTAATACCATAGCCCTGATTTGATTAGCCGAATTGAGAAAACTCTTCAGAACTAATCTTAGTCTTGTATTGAAGGCAGTCATTAGGCTTTTCTTAACTATCGTATGCTGAATACTCTTAGACTCAAGAGTACCCAGATATTTATATGACTCACCCTTAACCATTGCCTCAATATAATCCTCGTTGTCGTCCTCTAAATCTGCGGTCCCTAATCATCCACTGATTTAATGCACTGTTCTGTATTTAGTTAGTCCAAACTCTATGTGGATGCCATTGGAAGACTGCTTTGTGACATAGATCACTTGCTGTAGTTTCTGGTTTGAACTAGCGTACAGTTTTACGTCATTCATGCACAGAAGATGTGTCAGTTGATGACCATCCTGGTTATCATGTACTCTGAAGCCATGAGATATGCTATTCAGTATTTTTCTCAATCGATTCAATGCTAAATAGAACCATAATGAACTGAAGGAGTCTCTTTGAAAGATATCCATTGTAATGCGGATATACCTAGTTATTCTTGATCAATATAAGCCATGTGCAAATTTCTTCGATGTTTTCTAGCTTGCGTCATGGCCACAGCGTCAACGGTGACTAGATCTTTACTGCCCTGCGAGTTTTCGCAACATCCTTTCTGTTCTTCTGTTAGGATCTTATTCTCATCACAATGAGAGTAAACCTTATCTGCAATGACAGCTGTAAGTTACTTATGAATCGTTGGGAGACAGGCTATTGGTCGAAATCCAGATGGATTCTGAACGTCTGATTTTTTAGGCAACAAATAGGTGGTATCTTTGAGATATTGATTTGAGAATGTTGCTCACAGGCACGTACGATTGGAAGTTGCTCACGAGCACGTACGATCGGATGTTCCTCACGGGCACGCAAGATCGAATGTTGCTCACGGGCACGTACGAATGAATCTTTTACAAATACCAATACTTAGCATGTGCGATTCTTATATTTTGTCTTGTATGATCTCTAACTGCTTATGTTTAAACATTAATTAATTTGAGTGAGTGAACTTGGTTGTTTTTTTTGTGTTGAATACCTTTGATGATCGATCGTTTATTGAGCATCGATAGATAACTAGTTTCATCGTCCTTCTCTTGCTCTTTCAGAAAATCGGGATTCTATGTATCAAAACTTGGAACTACAGTTAATGTATCTTGTCGAACGCTTTCTGTTACAGCATGTCTGACTATACACGCATTTATCACTTGTTTACTGCATAGATATGCATACAATGCATAAAATGGTATTAACTAGGAAACATTAAAGGTGTTAAAATTCATATATTTCATCAGATATATATTTGACATTACTTGTCTTAGGAAAATCAGTAATTAGTATATTCACTTTATGGTCATACATATTGACAGAACGACATTAGGTAGTTATCTTATATCGGTCAATGTTTCTTTTGTTAAATTATCCGCACGAATTGAGTTTTTTGTCTACCTATAGTAATTCACTTTTTATTAGCTTGCGCTTTCTGCTTTATCGTCAGTAGTGTAATTATCATGAGTAGATATACAATTGAGTGAATTCAGTTAGTGAGCCTGATTATGCATGAGTAATTATCACTTGTCTTTCCCAAAGTAGGTTCGGTAGCCTCTTGTTAGGCCTTGCGAGGAAATTTTTTCACTTACGGATGTAACAGTCCTCTCTCCTTAAAAGCATTCATCGTCCTCGATGAATTTAGTTATTAGTTTTTGAACACAGGTGATACTCACTGATATGTTCAGTCAGTAAAGAAAGAAATTATTAACAGTAATTTGACATTACTTCAGTTAGATTTTGAAATAATAATAACATGAATTATATGATCTTCGGTGCAGTAGTGTCGTTTTCTACCAGTTGATCCTTGACTTGAAGTTATGAAGATCGGCATAATGCTGACACTCCTATTAAATAGTGTAGTATTCATCAGGATGGCGATGTAAATATGTTTGTAGGCTTTAGGCCTATGAAAAAAGCTCAATCTCTTCGTGTTTAGGTGTAATTTATTGGGTCCTCCCTCCTTGAGATTGTCCTCAGATCTTAAAGCTAAGGCTGCAGGCCTATGAAAGCTACCAAATCAGGGATACAGGTCTTGTACATTTTTCTTCTACACAGTAAAAAAACAGTATTATTATTTTAATTAAATTAATAGACATATATGTTAGTTTGATTATAAATAAAAGGATACAATTCTCTGGCTTTTAATTTACATGGAATGCAATTTCATTGTGAATTTGGAAAATGTATGTTAAAATGTATTTTGATATTTAAATTCCTTATTCAATTTTATTTCATTGTATTTATATTAAATTTAATTTTATGTTATTTATATTCAGTTTTTTAAATAATGAGCTGAGTTAAAATCTACAAAGGTTTACTGTATTATCATATAACTTGCTATTCAATTCATTAGAAACAATAATTGACTCTCAAGATTCTGGGATGTAATGGGACATTCAGTGTATTAAGGTAAAATTGGAAAATCGTAGTGTTTGTAGGTCAGGATTGAGTTGGTCATTAGAGTTTCTAGATACAGAGAACTTCTTCTATCATTCATGTTTATAGCATGTTTTAGAAAACAGCTTGGTAATTCTTCGTCAACCAGTTGTAGCTTTAGTGTGGACTGTACGTTGACATGTTGCGGTGACTAGTAGTCGTTTCGTCGGTTACGTCATCATATGTGGTTGAGGTGCAGCTCGTCTTCACTTGGTAGGGATAAGGCAGACTCCGATGCAGATTTTTAATTTTCAAATAAAGATTAATGATTTAGGGAAAAAATTTGAAGTGGCTTCTCCTGTCCTCCCATCTTAAATTGTTTCATCGTCCGCGATCGAAATTCAGTGGATAGTTTCCTTGGCTATCCGGATGTTGTTCACCGGCACGTGCGCCTGTGGTGCTGGCTCTTTACGTATGTTCTTCTCACATGATACATTATTGCCAGTATTATCAGTATTGTAAAAGTAAATGTGATTCCGATAATAGTATGTTTTTTTCTCTTTGTGGTATTGTTGTTGTTCTGCCAAGTCTGAAAGTTGTCCTTCAACTTTTTGGAAAGTTAGCTATCACCGCGGAAATGTTAGGTAAATTTAAGGAAATTTCTGGACTGTGCACGTCTTCTTGATTTTTTCATACCATTATTCTTGTTAGTGTGGAGCTTTGTGTCTTTGCTGTACATCCACTTCCTAACCTTGAAATTCTAGATCCGGATATGTGGTGCCGGTAGGTATTTGTATTCGGACAATTTAGACTGAAAGAAGAGAATATAGAATATATGTTGCGCCAGTTACATTTTCAATTAAATTCTGAAAAATTGGGTAAGAGAGTATTTTATATAGTTGATAGGTGGTTTTTTTTCTAGAAGAGGTATGTCAATTGAAATTAGGAGTCTTCTTAAGTGGTATCCTATATCATCCTTTCCTATTTAGTGTAGGTCTTCCGCCTTGAGGTGTGAACTAGGTATCGAGAATTCGTAACTTCTTGCTTCTGTGTGCATCACGGTTATAATTTCTTAAAGTTGATTTTTTTTTTTATCAAATCTGGATGTACGTTTTTTTTCTCGTGCGCTCATTACTATTTTGGTGAATTCTATCAGCATTTCTAGCAATTTTTCGTATTTAGCTTCGACTTCTGCTGCCTATTGTCTTAGGGATCTATAGTACAATACGTTGTCCCAAGTATTTTTTTTCGGAATTCTTCCAAAAATCTCCGATAATATTAATAATAATACGATTTCAGAGGTCCCTGCGTTTAATTTTTGATGGCAATTTTTGAGCTTAGCTCCTATAATGTGAGTCTGTTGTCTCATTATCCTGGTCAAATTGTTTTGTTTATTGTTAAGTTCATAAATGGAATTTGTGTATTCTTCGCCGTCTTCCGAGTTCAATAACCCTACTACTGGTCCCAATATTGATCCGATAAATCCGAGCATAGGCATTCTTCGTTTTTGCGTAGCCCTTGGTTGTGCATTACCTTAAGGTTTGTAATATTGGATTTATTCAAGAAGGTCATTTAGATTGTTATATTCAGCTTGGATTTTGTTGAGCTTGGTTGTTAAGGTATCCAATTTCACTGCATGACGGCAATCTTCCTTCATTGCTGTTCTATGGAAACAAGTCTCGTAAGGTTGATTGATTCCCGAGGTCCAGGAATATAACTATTCTCCAATAAGTTTGAGTTAATCGAAGCGGCTCTACTTTTTCGTAAAATAGTCCTGCATTTTCTTTCAATGGTTGAATCTGGTACCTTAATGGATCTCCTAAGGCGACGGGGATTAAGAAAAGTAGTATCCACTTCCATATTGTAGGCCATATGATTGAATTATTTTTCTTCATCTGTGTTAAGAAAAATATGTTGATAATAGTTAAATATGATTATTTTTAAAATTCTTGGGCATTCCATAATATGCGGAAAGTGTTGTACATAGAAAGAGGAATGAAAAAGGCAACCCCCAAATCCTCTTCCTTTTTCTTTCGTCTTTCTTTGCATAGAAATTCTGTCATCTATTTATTTAAAATATTACAAAGTAATTTATATTATAATTATACGTAAGACACATTTGATTAAATAATGTTATTGATGATAATAAACATTATTCAGATATTATGTACTTTCTTTTGTTTTTATAGAGTTAAATATATTTAGTTATCTTCTGACTCATTTAGAGAGCCCCAAAATCTTCTTCTGTGACTTCTTCTAGTTCTTGTATACGCTTATTTCTTTTTATGGTTTTGCTGCAAGATTTCCTTGTGTGTCCCCTTGAATAACAATATTCCCTGACATTTTCCCAGTTATACAGTTTAATTAACATTTTGGATTCATTGTCTTAACAAATTACATAAGTATCTTCGACTTTCCCTTTGATATTATTTTCTTGGGGAAAATAACATGCTTTCTATATTTCTTCAAGGATTTTCTTTGCTGCAGAATGTTCGGCTAATCGTATTCTTTTCTCCCTTCACTAATTTGAAAGAACAGATTTTCCCGTTCAATGTGCTTTACATGCATTTTAGATCAAATAATCTGTCGTGAGGAGGTCTCACTGTGCGATGTTAGCTAAAAGCAGGTTTAGCGAAATTATTTTAATTATTGTTACTCGTAATCAACTTCAAGTTTACGTGCGTGTTTTTGAAAACGCTTTCCATCTGAGGTTTCTAGGATTGCGGTGTGCTTATTCAATAAGTCTACAATCGTGTACGGTCCGTGACTTTTACTATCTAATTTGTTATTCTTAGTTTCTCTTTTTACATATACGTTATCTCCTATTTTTCCATTCAAAGGAGTTATTTTTTTGTCGTGCAGGTGTTTCTATTTATGCCCTGCATAAATCAAGTTTCTTGCGGCTATATTTTTGACTTTGGATAATCTTAATAGCAGTTTTTTTTCAAATAGGACCCGTAAGTTTCTAATTTTTCATCTGAAGAAAACGAACTACTCGTAGATGTTCGTGCCGTTTTTCCGAAGATTAATTCTAAAAGTGTGAATTTAGTTGCTCTGTTCCAAAGATCCATTTGATTAAGGCCGATATCTTGACGCGGTAATTTGTTTAATTACAAATGTTTTTGATGGTTTCTGTAAACGGTTACTTATAAAAGTGCTTCCCCTATCGGTTAATATGGCTCTTGGTGCGTCATATTGGGCAAATCGATTTTTTGCCATAGAATGAGCTATTGTTGTTGCTGCTACGTCGGGTATTGACACTGCAATACAGTACTTTGACGAATTGTCCTGCATCGTGAGAATGTGTCGGTTCTCATCCGGATAATGAGGAGTGGTCCTATAGTGTCCAGGGATACCTTATCAAATGTGTCTATAGGTGTATCTGTTATTATTATGGGTTCGTGAATTTTGGCTCGAATTATTTTCTGTTCCTGGCAAGTACTACATATTCTCACAAAGTTTGTGACTTACTCTTTCATTCCTGGCCACACGAATCTTTCACGTATTCGTTCATGAGTTTATGAGTTTATGAGTTCTTTCGCGAACGTTCAACCAGCAGACTTTATCCAGAAAGTTACTTGTACGAGGTCTGAAAATCTCAGCCGAAGGGACTTTGTCTAAAACTCAATGCCTCGTTAACTATTTCATGGTGAGGTAAAAGTTAACGACCAATTCAGGGCGGTTCTTCGTTAAGGAATATTTCACAATGATGTAAAAATCGCGACATGGTCAGAGCGGTTCGCACTTCGAAGATCAAGTTGACAGATAACTAATTATACCGTCCTTCTCTTGCTCTTTCAGGAAATCGGGATTTCATATACTAAAACTTAAAACTATAGTTATCGTATCTTGTCAAACGCTTTCGGCTACAGCATATCTGACTATACACGCATTTATCACTTGTTTACTGCATTGCGTACAATATTATGTGAATGGTATTAACTAGGAAACATTAAAGATGATAAAATACATATATGCTTATCAGATATATATTTGACATTACTTGCCTTAGAATAATCAGTAATTGATATATTTAGTTTATGGTCATACATGTTGACAGAACCATATTAAGTAGTTATCTTGTATCGGTTATCAGCTTGCGCCTTCTGCTTTGTCGTCAGTAGTGTAATCATCGTGAGTAGACATACGATTGAATAAATCCAGTCAGTGCGCCTGATCATGTATGAGTAATTACCACTTGTCTGTCTCAAAGTAAGTTGGGTAACCTCTTGTCAGGCTTTGCAAGAAAAATTTTCTAATTGCGGATGTAACAGTCTCAGCCGTTGGGAGTCTAACATATAATCTCATCCAGTATAGCTGGTGCCAATGTCTTGATGTTCCGAGGTTGGATGATTTTGATAGCATGGCGTGTCAGCTTTCTGGTTCTTTTTCCTTTCTTGTATTGAGTTAATCGACCCAATTTGCTCCTTACTTTGCTGACATCCATATCCAACCTGATTTTCCATGGTGGATCTCACTCCATTTCTGGGTCAAAGACTGCATTTGTAGGCCTAGTTCTACGGCCCAACCAATGATGACTGTCACAGCCGCACAATACACAAGAGTTTGCACCTGTAATGCAGTTAGTTCTGCATCCAAACGAATGGGCAAAAGCACTTCTTTATTATATACACTGTCCATAGGGATTTCATTAATAGATGGCTGTTGTTCTACTTCCGTTTTGATGGTAGCTATTTCAACCGTTGAAAGCAATTTGTTGACAGATATTAGGCGTTTTTGTCCGCTAGATCTGTTCTTTTATTCTTGTTGCCATATGCGGGTACTTAAGTAAGAAGAGACGATAACACAGCTCCACAAAAGAAACCAGAATGGGTTTACCCTACGTTTTTGAGGTCGCCGAATCCGAAGACGGTTTGGCTCCATCGCGTCACATTTCGTCCCTAACCTCAAAAAACATGTAAAATCGCTGATTTCAGGTGAAACATGATTCCCGTCTATGAAAAGTGGTCATATTCTATGTTTTCGAGGTCGCTAAGTACGAATCTGGAGCCGTTGTGGTTCTATGACTTCACTTTTTCGTTCCTAACTTGAAAAAACGTGGCAAATTGGTAATTTTATATAAAATATTCATTTTTTCAATGCAAAGTGGTCATATCCTATGTTTTCGAGGTTGCTGATCACGAATCCGGAGTCGTTGTGGTTTTATGTCGTCACACTTCGTCTTTAACCTCAAAAAAACGTGGTGAATTGGTAATTTTATGTAAAACATGTATTTTTCCAATGCAAAGTGATCATATCCTATGTTTTTTAGATACCTGAGTCCGAATTCACAGTAAGTTCCTTTCAATTCACGCCCTTTATGAGTATCGCACTCTTTCATCTTCGAAGGATCGACGTAATGGATTCCGCTTCTTTTCAACTCCTTTCTGTGTATGTTCTCTCTTCAATGTCCAACAAAAGTCTGCCATCATGTTTATATCCCACCTCCCTTGGT
>JAUMHM010000016.1:2120010-2130034 GCA_032362435.1 Melikaiella ostensackeni
AAGCAAGCATCGTACAGCCATCAATGATGTGTTCGAAGTTCTCATTGGGATCTCCCCATAGGCGGCATATGTCAACCACTACCGCTATACTGAGGACATGTTTTTGGTAATTCCTGGTCCTGATTACCCTGTCCTGGATGGCAATGACAAATCCTTCCGTCTCCAGAAAGAGTTCTCCCTGCCTTAACCAAAGGTTTGAAGCATCACTATCCACGCAATCAAGATCTAATGTTTGAAGGTGTTTTGGGTGCAACTGTTTACCCCGCCATTGAGCAGCTAGTTGCTCGGCGTTGAGGTGACCGATATTCTGGAAATCAACAGCTGAAAGTTTTGAGGGAATATACAGGTCAACTCTACAGATGTAGTCGTAGAGCAAGATGTCAGTCCTGTTCTGGAAATATTCGTGCAATTGTGCAACCTGAGAAGCACACAACCGACGAACATCCATAACACCTCTGCCCCCAAGCTTGCGTGGTAGAACTATTCTTTTTACAGCTGTCCTCTCATGGTGCATTCGGTGCCCAGACATTTTCACGCAGATGATTCTGTTTAGCCTCTCTAGGCCAGTCATGGACCATAAAACCAAACCGAAGGAATATGTTAGGAGAGGAATGGCCTAGGTGTTAATTGCCTTTGTGATGTTCTTTGCACTGAGGCCGGACGCCAGAACCAGACTAAGGCGACCTGAAAAAGCAGTTCCAAGTACCTTCTTAATTGCGGAATGGAGCGGACCCCTTGCCTGCAATATACCAAGGTACGTGTATGAATTTTAATCAGTCATCGCCTCAATCAGGTCGCGGTCGTCCACCATCTGTGGAATATTTACCTTTCCACGGGACAAATGCAGCTTTCTGCATCTGTCCAAGCCCAGAGACATCCTGATGTCATTGGAGAACTGCAGCAGGATGTTAAGTAGGCTGTTCAGTTTCGACTCTGAACTTGCATATACCTTTAAGTCGTCCATATATAGGAGGTGAGTGAGTTGAGACTCAGCCACTCCCGTCTCAATTTTGAACCCATAGGACGTGTTGTTGAGCGTCCAACTTAGCGGGTTCAATGCTAAACAGAACCATAGCGCGCTAAATGAATCACCTTGGAAGATTCCTTGTTTAATGGGCAATGACCAGGTAACCCTCATCACCCCACGATCAAAACATTTAATCTTTGAGCACCATGTGCGCCTTGCGTGATCCAAAAATTGGATGACACGCGGACAGATCTTATATGTCTTAAGGACCTCAAGTAAATAATCGTGGGGTATTGAGGGAAACACCTGTTGGTAGTCAATGTAGGCCATGTGCAAATTGCGTTGATGGTGGTTCTCTAAGATGTTTTGAAGGGTTTAAGATAGTAAATCACTTCGTCCAGGTTCGTAGATGCTCTTGAACGGTCCGGCTCACACTCGTCTATAACGTCTCGCGTCACAGGCTTATGAACCTCCTCTTCCACCAAATCCCTTTAGGGGTAAGCATAACTCTTTCAATTCTAGCCTCGTTATACTACCAGGGATCAAGGACTTTGAATGGTATGGGTAAGTAAGGCATGTGCAGGAGAATAGGTTTTAGATCAATCTAGACGTCGCGTATTGTCCATTCAAACGACACACTCATCCCACAACACCGCTCTGACAAGGGTCGTTGATCAATCTCTCTAGCAATCACCCCAGGTGGAGAGCTTTACAAAGCCATTATACTAATCCATTAAGAAAATCTCTTGACGCGGGCCCATTAGTATACAAAATCTTTCTTTTCAGGCATCACTCTTCTTATAGACAATTGTCCTTCATACATCCCTATTCTTGCATACATCTTTTGCTTCCGTTACATCCATACATCGTTTCATGCACGCTCTTGCGATTCTACGACTTCTAATATTCCTTCGCATCAGAGTCTCATTCACACATGTCAACCATTCATTCTTCGGTCTACCAAACCATCTCAGCAAATTTATTTCACTCTTGTCAAACAATGTTTCTTTTACACCACATTATTTGAGATCCCACTCATTACTTACTTTGTCCATTAGCGTTTTACCGTACACATTCTGCAGGAACTGCATGCCAACCGCGTTCACTTTGCTCCTATCCTTTTCTTAATACGTCCAGGTCTCGCTACCATAGTGGGTGCAAGCACAAAGTTATATATTGCAATTTCAGCTTCATTCGTTACATTTTTACTTTTAGTAATGGCTTGTATACTGCCGATGATCTTTCTACCATCGTTTTCAGGTCTGGATATCTCTGCATCTAACTTTCCGTCAGCAGTAAATAAACTTACAAGATATACGAACCCATCAACTTTTTCTATCCTCTCTTCGTTTAAGTTAATGTTGCATACTGTTTTTTCACCCCTTTATTCAATCACGATAATTTTTATTTTATCTGTGTTAATCTCAAAACCCATACTCTTCATGCTGGTATCCAGTGTCGTCATCATTCTCTGCGAATCATCGACTGATTCTGCCTCAACAATCTCATCATCTGCAAACGCCAGTTCACGTACTTTCACTGCCCCGAGATCAACACCTTCTTCTTCTAAAAGAGCCATTCTTAGACATTTGTCCATGTATATATTGCACATCCAGGAGGATATAACGCAGCCTTGCCTAACGCAAGATTAAATGCTACAAATAAAATACTCATCGTAAATTGCGTTTTTAGTAGGGAAAATGCCGACTACACGTAAAAAATACTCAGAAACACTGGAAAATATTGAGAAATAAGCGCGTGAAAAAGGCTGACAGAATTTTTCAATGTATTTTCAAGAAGAACGGTCTTTTCTGCGACACTGCACGTTATCGATTGCTTTCATAAGAACTCTTGAGTTGAAATTTGAAACTGTAACAAGGCTGACAGGCGAAACTTTTTACAGTTTCCTGCGTGAATTGGGAAAACCTGTTCTCTTTTTCTTGTTTTCCCAACCTGTTCTCCCTAGTCTTCTAGGGCCTTTGAAAAATTCATGTTTAACACAAGATAAAACGCTACAAATAAAACACTCACTGTTAATTGCGTTTTCAGTAAGAGAAAAACATTTTGTAAAATATTTTCACAGTATAACAGGACGCATAATAATCTTCTCATAAAAATTAATTTCGAGGCTCGCAATTGAGTTGTGTCAGGTCTAGCCGAGATGAGTAGGGCCTAATCTTACCATCGGAGAAGCAATGTAGCTGATAGTGGGAGATGAGGAAGCGTGGGGATAGTCTGCCTATAGCGGTGCCTTACTTCTGTAGATCTCGAATATAATTCAGTTTAGTTAAGTCCATTCATTAAATTTCAAACCAAAAAAAAATTTAAATTTCACTCGGGTTCAATTCAGTCAGTCATTTCCCGAGTTCGCCAAGCGTGCAATACTTTGAGCTTCATTAGTTGTTGGATGATCAAATTTAGATCACAGTGCGGTCCCGTGGAGTTTGATAGACTCTCACATTCTCTCGCTTACCAATATCTGTTTTCTCAAGAAAGGCCCTACTGCTGCGAATAATAAAGGAATATCATAATATTCCATTTATGCCTAAAGAGGACCTGTAAACTCTGAACTCAAAAACGACAACTATCAGTCTAAAACAAATGAGTGCTTCTATTTTTATTCTTGATCTCACCTTGACAGGTGTTCGTTAATGTTATTCTGAGACTTTAATTTGATGTTTTTGTTGTTGACTAGCGTAGCCTAATACCGTTTTGTCGATCTTGTGACAGTTTTAGATCGCCTACTTTTTGTTTATGCATTGAGAAATTTCATTTCAACCTTTCGCCCAATGATGTCGGGCCTCACCAGAAATACATAAATAGTATAGGAACTACTGAAAAGCCCACAAACGTGCGTTTTGGAATGAATTAATATGCAGTAGAATTGTTAATGTTTATATGAAAATCATTGTAGGCAGCGGCCCGTGTCGGGGCGATGTTGTTGGATGAGTATGTTATTTCAAAAAACAATACGCGACTTTTAGATTGATCTAAAATCTATTCCACTCTTTGAAAATATCCCTTCTCCTACAAATCACTTATCCTTACCATATAAATTTCTTGATCCCCGGTAGTATAACGAGGATAGAACCGAACGAGATACGCTTACCACGAAAGCGATTTGGATTAATCGTATAATAATCATTTTGTACCAACTACAACATCATCGCGAGAAATTTCGAACATAATATTGAACTCTCAACATCTTCAACTCATCAGGCACTTGACTTAGTCCGTGGCACCCGACAATGGGTCAGCAAACAGTGCCGATCGCCCTAGAGTTCGGGATGTTGAAAATAATTTGGATGGAAACACGATGACGAATCGACGAGACGGTCGACGTCTTGAGTGGACAGATCGACTCAGAGATGACTTGCTGGATTGCTACGATGCCAGCATTTATCCCTGATCGCAGGAGTTATATAGCGCTTGCACACTCTGTGGTGCCAGAAACACTTAGAACTTTCGCACGTTTCGCAACATAGATGACGATACCTCGCCAACAACCTCTTGCGAGCAGGATATATGGTATACGTCGAGCACTAGCCCAATCGCTGCAAGAACAAGTCGCAAACGAAGAAGAGGAAGCGACATTAAGACCAACCGCAGAAATCAGGCATCCCCGAAAGATGATGGCGATTTCAGGACAAGCAGCAGCATTAACATACAGGTTCCTCCTAAGCCCCAAGATCTGGCTGAAATGAATGCCGCCCTTCTTAAGAATCTATCAGAGGAGTCCGACCTCTGGATTATCACTTTTCCAGTTTATGATGCGGCGAGAGCTTTGGCCGCTTCAAATCGGAGGGCAAAGCCGATGATAGATCAAAAATACAAATGACGTCGATATCAACTGAACAAGAAGATTGGCTGAGTTAGACAGAACGCGTCTTGTATTCAGTGTGTGATTGACTACATAACATCTGGAAAGCCTTTTACGGTGAGGGTCCTAGAGTTCGCTAAAGAACTGAGGATCCACCATCACACATTGAACAATTTAAAGCTGCTGACCATCGTGCATCATATTGTTGACAAAATACGGGTGTTTTCAAGCGCAAGAAGGAAAATATAGGAGAGGAAGGGGCCGGGTCAGAAGAATCAACAGTTTTCGCTGACCCATTGCACCTCTTCAGCGAGCACCCTGTTTTTGCCGAAAATCCGCCTATATCCGAGGAAGTTGACAATTTTCGAAGGAAGATTTACGAAGCTCGAGACCCATTGACTAAAGACACTGAGAACACCATCCACTTCAACGAGCTCTGTGACCTCATAAAGTGCGAGGAGGATTGCCCGCCAATCACTGCCGAAAAGATGAAGAAAGTACTCAGGGGCACGAAGAACTTCTCCGCTGCTGGACCGGATTATATCAAGAACTTCTGGTGGAAAAAGTTCACTTCTACACACCAACATTTGGCCCGGATCTCCACCTCACATTCAAAGTGGGAGACGCCCATTCCGCAGCGGCTGGTGTTAAGACGCACAGTACTCTTTCCGAAGAAAGGCAACTCGTCCAACCCAACGGTTCGGACCATTGGACCAGATACAAACGTCCCCTTCGACAGACTTGGCCCGGATCTTCGGCATGCAGCTCAGTGGGTGCAAGCATAGAATTATATATTGCAATTTTAGCTTTATTCGTCACATTTTTACTTCTAGTAATGGCTCTTACGCTGTCGATAATCTGTCTACCCTTGTTTATACGTCAATATTGCATACCGTTTTCTCACTTCTTCTTTCAAACACAATAGTTTTTATTTTATTCACGTTAATCTTAAAACTCATACCCTTCATGCATAACGAAGCCTTGCTTGTTGTCCATTTACTCTTACACTCGCTTCACTGCCATTATATATTGCTTTTATTGCATTGAGAAGCCAACTGTTGACTCGATACTCTTTCAGAACTTCGCAAAGTTCAATTCTATTCACCTCATCGAATGCTGTTTTCATATCAACAAATGCACGAAAAACTTTCTTGTTTACTCTCAAACTCTTTTCTATGACCTGTCTCAAGCTGAATATCTGATCCGCACATGATCTTCCTGGCATGAATCCACATTGGACTTTTCAGGTCCTCTCTTTTGTTATTTCCATGACCTTATCAATAAGTACTTTGATAAATATTTTTCGCACGCACTCAATAGGCTGATAACTCTATAATTAGTACAGTCATCTTTTGGTATAATAATAAAATAATGACTCACCTGAAGGATGTTTCGGAACGAAGTCCAGAGTTCTTGTTTTACTTCGCAGCCCTTCACCAGTGCCATCAATCCAAATATATTTTGCTTGCACCTTACTTTCTGGCTGTGGTAAATCCAAGTACCTATTTAACAGGGTTTTATCTAAAGCTGCATTAGGTGACTCCTTTAGCATAGATCTTGACATTGTTGTGCTAAAACAAAAAAAACGATTACCAATTATTCTAATTTTAAAAAAACGTAAAAAAAGCCTTGAACCATTTTTTGATTGGACTCATAGTGGGCCGAAAAATTTGAGTTTGTACATTCTGATGACCACACTATGGGAAATATGGTCCCGGTTAAATTGTCTGAAATTGTAGTATTATGTAGTTTACAATATCCTGATAAGAAAAAGTCCTTACACACTACGTCCAAATAACGCCAGATTTCAAGATAGGGGAGGGGGGGAATGTCGCTATTTATGCACGCTAGAGGAGTTCCACTGACACTCGAGGACTGTTTGGCGCCACGCTCACAGATCATGCCGAACTCTCTGTCCGTTAAATGTTTTGTAGTTTAGCACCCCCCGATCGATAATATCTATGACTGAAGGTCGACAGACGGATAATTTGTAGTCGGTGTTTCACCGTACGTCGCTTTTCATGCACTCTAGAGGAGCTCCACCGACACTCTTTATCAAAGGACGGTGTTCAGGAATGATACAGGACTTCTAAATCGTTCTACAGCAAAAGCCAAACATCTTGTCTTTTTGAAAATTGTTGATAATTTTGTCAAGATGATATACTATATGATATGTGACATAAGTATGAAAAAATTGCAAGTTAAGTTTTCCCAGCGTTTTTTAATCGATTTAATCAAAATAAAGAAAATGACAACCTTATATAGATATCATTTTTATCAAAACTTCCTAACGAAACGACACCACACAATCTCAATTAGAAAACTTGATATTTATTTTACAGAAAACAATAAAAAATCTTTTGGATTTCTATTCAGAAGGATAGAAATCAAACGATAAAATATGAAATTATGAATGGCCCGGTTTTCCCAGCGTTTCCCGGTTAGCCCCGGTTTACGGTACATTACAATTATTTGTAAAATTAGGATACATTATTCTAGCGAGAAAATACGACTGCGATTATTCTTACAACTTCGTAGGTTGTACGTTAAACATATAAATAAAAATATAATCTGATGTTCAAATAATTTCCACTGCTTCTTTTTTTACCTATTATAAATTTATAATTACTATAAAATGTGTTTATTAACGAGAAAAAAGATAGCTAATTAGGATCATTTCAGCGTCTTGAAAGTAAAATGATTTTAATACTTTCTACTCATCATCATGCGGCCGCTGGTGAGACCTGCTAGGACTAATCTGACACTGGGATATGTCCCGAGGGCATGGAGAGGCACGAGAGTGGTCTTTATTTCAAAAGTGGACAGGATCGGTTATACTTCAGCCAAGGATTTCCGTCCCATCAGCCTCACATCTTTCCTTCTAAAAACGGTGAAAAGACTTGTGGATAGATACATCCGCGACAAGGCTTTGTCAAGAAGGCCTCCACATAAGGAACAACACGCCTGCAATGCTGGTCACTCGACCGAAACGGCCCTAATCCGCTTAGGGCCGTTTCGGTCGAGTACACTTTCCGCAGCTGTAAACCTAATTGAAGGACAACTGAAGTAGAAAAGCTTTACGATTGAAACCTTTATGGACATCGGAAGAGCCTTCAACTACACCTCTGGGCGGTCATGACTGTACATCGTGTTTCGACCGCAACTCGGGTTGTCCGCAGGGAGGCGTTTTATCGCCCCTACTGTGGTGCTTGGTACTTTATGAACTGCTTTATCTACTCGCGAGACAGGGCTATCATGCTATAGGCTACGCGGACGACAAAATGGTCATCGTGCGCGGCCAGCATCTGAATGCGCGGCCAACATCTGGATGAGCCCTTCGGGGTAATACAGCAAGCACTGAGGATAGTACTCACCTGGTGCAAGAAGACCGGTTTGTCGCTCAATCCGAGTAACACGGACGTGGTTGTACTCACCAGACGGTACAAGTGGGAGACCACGAGTACATTGAGACTGGGTGGGTAACAACTGAGAATCACTGAACGAGCTAAATACGTAGGAGTTATCCTGGATGAGAATCCGTTATGGAACGAGCACCTGCAGAAAAAGCGCAGAGAGCTCACGGCGACCCTTTGGCTTTGTAGTAGAGTCATAGGGGAAAACTGCGGCTTGAAACCGGAGACACCGATGTGGATCTATACAGCAATCCTGTGATCCAGGCTAACCTATGCGGCGGTGATCTGGTGGAGCAGGGTCGAACTGTTAACAGTGAAATCTCGACTGGAAAGAATCAGAGAACTGATTCTAAGATGCGTCATTGTTGCCTCGAAGTCGACACCCACTTGTTGTGTATACCGCTGATGACCTGAGGATCCTGGAGTTGAGGATAAATGAGAGTCTGAGGCGAGTAAAGCGCTGGCTGGATGCCAAAGGCCTAGAGATTGCCCTGGAAAAGACCGAGGCGCTACTCATCACGGACAGAAGATCTTTTCACTTACCGAAGATTGTTCCAGGCGGACTTGAAGTTGCGTGGAGCAAGAGCCTGAAGTACCTGGGAGTGTGACTGGACAAGAGGTTGAACTTTCGGGCACACCTCAAAATCGCAGCAACCAAAGCCATACAGTGTGGGGGTAACCTATCTCGGATTATGCCTAACATTGGCGAACCCAGGGAAGCGAAAAGAAGGCTGGTGGCGAGTGTGGTTCAATCGAAGCTGCTTTATGCAGCTCCAGTGTAGGCTTCGGCCCTAGAGAACCGCCCCATCACGCAAATGCTGTCTTCAGCGCAGAGAGGTGTAGCACCGAGAGTAATCTAAGCCTGCCGCACGGCATCAACGAGCGCAGTTTCGGTCCTGGCAAGCGTACCGCCAATAGATTTATTGGCGAGGGAAAGGCAAGAAGCCTTCCTTTTCCGTAAGGAGCTTGCCCGCAACAACAACCAGCAGGTAAGCGCTCGCGAAAAGGAAGCCATCCGAAAGGAGGCAAGACACAGTCTCGTTGAGAGATGGCGCGAGGAACCAACAGGGAGATGGACTTACCGTCTAATTCCGGAGCTTCCTACCTGGCTCGAGAGGACGTACGGGGAGCTAGGCTTCTATTTGACGCAGGCGCTGACGAGACACGATCGTTTCAACGCGTACCTGAGGCCATTTAAGAGAAAGGACGAAGAGGAGTGTGGATATTGCGAAGCCACTGTGGACGACGCGGAACAAACCCTCTTTGCATGTGACCGTTGGGGCGAGGCAGGCGCGAGCGGGTGTGGGGCCGTGGGAGCTCAGCTCTCCCCCGAAACACTCGTCCCGCATATGCTAGAGTCTGAGGAGTCCTGGAAGCACATTGAGTGCATCACGCAAGTGATGAGGACGAAAGGTCTCGATGGGCGTAGGGGCTAAATATGTCATGAATGAAATCCCTGTTAGAAGCCTGTGCATGGGCTCCTGAGGGAACGAATGACGGAAGAGTCGCACTGCGACTATAAGCCGGAATCCACTGCCCGCGAAGTTTGAAGCCGAGAGGCTGTTCCGCGGTTAGTACTGGGGTTCGAAAGAGGAGGTTTTTGGTTTTAATTGGTATGCCTAGATACGTCCTAGGAGAACCCAATACTACGTCTATAAAAAATTTCGCCCTTTTCCATCCTCCTAAAAAAAATAATAATGATGATAATAATAATATTAATAATAATAACAGCAGCAGCAACAATAATAATAATAATAGATTTAATGCTTTCACGATGATTCATTATGATGAAAGGAGGTGTTTCGGGTTTCAATCGTGTGCAAA
>JAUMHM010000016.1:2130134-2146792 GCA_032362435.1 Melikaiella ostensackeni
AAAGTAACGTATGCACCTCGGAATTTACCCGAACCTGTGCTCCGAGTATAATGTTTACAGGCCTCGTACTCGGAGTAAAGGTTCGGGTAAAATCCTGGGTGCATAATATTCTAAGATATTCTCATTAAGAGTTTCATTGTTCTCTTTTTTTGTTGAGGTCGAATTATATTTTTTTGTCAATATGAAATATCTTTTTGGAAAAAAACTTCATGAAAGTTGCATTCTATCAATAATTCCTTGTGTAATGCATCCAATCTAAGTTTTCATGAATTGAATACATTCTTTAATACCCCCATACCGGACTTTCAGTAACATCTATCATGAAATCACATTCCACACACACATTTTTCTTTAATTTTGTTGATTTTATTTTTCTGAAAGTTATATAAAAAATCATTGTATCTATTCTTATTTTTCTGCTTTTGTTCGTATAGTTTTCAGTGTAATAGGGGTATTAAAGAATTTATTCAATTAGTAAAAACTTGGATTGGATGCATTACAGAAGGAATTATTTCTTTTTATCAGTTAAAAAAGGCTGCCATGCACATACACACAATTAATACGAGTATATGTTTCATTATTCATAACTGTCTAATAAGTCTCTAATAAGCCGAAAAAGCGGGTAGTCTCAAAGTCATTTTTTGAGTTGTGAACTTTTTGGGTGTTATTTTTCAGCACACAAAAAATTTTCATAAGAGAGTAGATTTTATTTCGATCCTTGAGAAAAAAACTTTAGGTTGCTGAAAATAATAAATTCCCTGAAGAAGACGATGGGAAAACACCCGGACTTCGGGACGGTCTTTTTCCTTCAATTATTATTGGGGTGGAAAGTGTATAACAGCTCAAACTTCCCCGTAGAAGTCATCTATGTTAAAAGACATCTGAATGTTAGGTTCATATCCTGGATCGCCCTGAGAAATATTAAGAGTGGTCCAAAGACCGTCGGGCATTAATAAAATTTATTTAATAATGTGTTATCTAAGAAATTGACTAAATTCTCATTTTAATCGCTCTGATCAGTTATATCGGAAAAGTCCGGGAAATGAAAGGTCCTGGTCTCAAAATTCGACACCCAATGGACACAAAAGCGTTCCATATTCACAGGAAAATAAAACTTTATTTAACACCCGCGAGAAATATCTCATTTCCCGGGCCTCTTTCGAGTGGGAAAAATAATACATTACCTGATTGTTAACGATTAGTATAAGTAATCAACATGTTTTCCCACTAGTACAATAATGAAATTTCATTACTTCACTATTAATGAAGTTTTGGAACGCGGACTATATTGGCAACACTGCCATTTTGCCATAACCTCAAAATTAAAACTTCAGAAGGACTCTGAGGGCTATATTTGCGTCAATCAATCAGGTAAAATATTATTTTCCCCCCTCTCAACAGGGCCGCGAAATGAGATATTTCTCGCGGTAGTTGAATAAAATATTGTGTGCGACTAATGGTCGAAGGAGAAGAGTCCTCGAGCGTGTTACCGCGTTCGCTACGCTCGCGCGGCAAACCCCTCGCGCTCGGAATCTTCTCCTTCTCTCACTAGTCGCACAATATACTATTATTTTCATATTTGTGTATCATATTTAAATAAAATTAATTAAATTTTCTATGATGAGTGTTGAGTTTAAAAGTTATTTAAAATTGACTTCCATGAATTTAACTTTTGCTTCCAATTCCAACTTTGTATTAATTTATTAAATATATAATTTAAATATGTATTCTCAAAAATGTGAGAATATTAAAGGTATTTTTTGATATTGTATCCTCATGCAAATGAAGAATCAAATTCATCATATTCAACTTGAAAGTATAACAGAAATAGTGTTTATAATAACAAACAATATTTAAATAAGATTTTCTAATAGTTAATTACTTTAAGTTTACCAGACGTAAAATCAATCAGTTTAAAATCATAATTGCTTCTAATAAAATTGGTCATGTTGCTAAAACAGTAAAATTATTCATGGAACATGTCTTTTTAGTCTTATTTAAAAGAAAAACGATTCGGGACGGGCTGGATTTTGACAACAGTCTCTTGTTTCGCTTTGGATCGCACACTGACCCCAGCGTTCGAAGCCCACGGGTCGAGTTGGGCTTTCTTTTTTTGGCCCGTGCTGGACTCCGTTCAGGGGTTCGATTACGTAACTTTTCTAAATCGAATATAAAATTTTTCTTTTAACCCAAGTTTTAATGAACAGTAATTGCTTTTTGTACTAGAAAATATGCTTTAATCCAATGGTTTTTGTCATTAAATGTTATTTTCATTATATTTGTGTACCATGTATTCAGATTTTATCTTGGGACAGACACGATTACTGAGACATAAAAATTAGTTCGTAAAGAGGGCGGCAAGCGCTCTCACTCACGATGAGTTTCGTAGGAACGGGTACGGTTAAGATTTTTCCACTTTTTACGACCTCATAGAGAAAGCTTTGTAGCCGTAACAATTTCAAATATTTTTAAAATTATTTAATTAAACTTTTCTCAGTTGATAAGTATCTAATACAACGTTCTAAGCAATTGAACGGGCGTGTGTGTGTGTGAGTGTCGCCCTTTTTGTTAACACGATAACTTAAAGAAGATTAAACATAAATTGATGAAATTTGCAGGGCTTTTTTCACCACTAATATCTCAAAACTAATGCAAAGATTTTTAAAAATATTGAATTTTATAGTTTTTATGCATTTTTTAATGTTTTAAAAATGGGTTTATTATAATACCACTTTTTTCATTAACCTAATTAAAAGTTGATGCAAGAATAAAAAAGACTCCTTGATTCGAGATGAAGTGGTTGATCTATTTGTATTATTGTATTTTTATGGTGGGCACCCCCTAATATCTTAAAAAACACTTTCATTATTAATTTTGAACATTTAAAATAATCGCTTATGCTTCCTCTATGAGGAAGCAAATATATTGGCTAATAATCATAATAAGGAAGCAAAGTGCTCATCAAATAAGCACTATACACTTATAAATACAAACAAAGTGGAAATACCCGAGATCAAATTCACAGCTAGTTTGGAAAATTTACTATCCTGTATGATGGTTTTGAGTTAAATTTGTGAATATTTTTCCAAATGTTGACCCCAGGAGCTTATCTGCCAATTTTTTCTCTTTTGCGGAAAATTTTCGATGCTGGTCTTAAACCAAATTCGAGTCAATTTTGAGCAATGCTCTGTTAAAAGGCCTAAATATGCATGTTTCGGCATATTAACGTTTCGATGAGTATTTTTCCCAGAGTTCACGTTATTTTTTTTAGCATTAGACACATGAAACATATCTTCGTGCAAAAAATGAAAAGAGTAGACCCAATATTTTTGGCACTAGGCGTGCTAGCAGACAGTTTGAGTCAGAAGGCCCAAATTTTTATGCATTTCCACAGCAATGTCCTAATGAGTATTCTCATAAGGGTCGGCACTACTTTTCCTCGCATTAGAAACGCGAAACGCATCTTCATGCAAAAGATGAGATCGGTAGACTTCAAATTTTTTGCGCTAGGCGTACTAAGGGATGGACAGCTATAGTATTTTACCGAACGCATAAGGGTTTCCTACGAAACCCTAAGAATGATTATGGGTAAAAAAAATATGTACATCTTTTCTACGTGTCTTCCAAAATTTAAATTTATTTGGTTCGTTTGTCTCGATCAGTGTTTGGTTAGTCAGTATTCTTGAAAAAATCGCATGCCACATTCAATTTTTTAATATATATTTATCGCAACAACAGTTGTTAACATTCGTTATGTTGAATATTTTTAATTCATGATAGAAAGTAATTTAAAAAACACATTCCAAAAATCGGATGATAAAATCAGCAAACACATAATTGAAGAAATATTGCATGAAATATTATAGATGAAAGCCACAGAATGTATGCGATTATCGAGGGGTCAACTACTTCGATTTTTTGTGTACATTTGGAGATTACATGTTCACTGAACACATTTTCTCCGTGTACTACTGAACACTGTTCAGCAGTTGTTACAAAAAGTTTTGTGAAAGTCGGACACAAAGGCCTTTCGGTAACTTTTAATAATTATTTCGAGAACCTCTATAATCTGGATTCTAACTATTACCGAAGTCGAAGCGAACGCGCTTCGACGCGCTATGACCCGCTTCGACGCACTTCGACTTTGGTAATCGTTACAATCCAGACGGTAATCGTCAGAGTCCATAATATAGAGGTTTTCGAAATAAATATTAAAAGTTCACGAAAAGCCTGTATGTCTGACTTTTACAAAACTTTTTGTAACGGATACTGAAAACATTTTCTCCGTGCATCTGAAAAAAAAGAAATATCAAAATCACTAATAATATATTATAAGGGACTGTGCCGTATACAGGCGAAAATTATAAGCATTGACCTCGGAATAAATGTAGAAATATAATTGATATTAAAAATTTTTTTTCTTTATTTTTACGAAAATAATAGTTGGAAATTGCATATTTTTAGATGTTTTTTCCTTGTAAGAATAAAATATTACTGAAAACTAAATGTAATTACTTAAGGAAAACTTTCTGAAATAACTTCAAATATTTTTTCAACGTTTGAAATGTATACTTTTTGATTTTTTGCGGTAAAATAAGGTATTGCTGATTGACTGTGAAATTACAGACAATCATAATCAAAATTATGCAGTGTTAAAAATATATATAGTACAAAATACATTTAACTACCCTATTAATTCGATACGCACACAGTGAAGAAGGCTAAAAGGAAAATATTCGAACAAGGGTAGAAGAAAACTTAAACGAACAAAGGCAACAATAATTTAGCGAAATATATACAAGGGATATAAAGCCTATAAGGGGTCCCCAATCAACTCAGTTTTATTTTTGTTCTAAGCACTTTCATTTTCGTTGATTACAAGAGATTACATAAGATTACATAGGATTACATGGAAGAGTGTACACCAAATTACAACAGTGGTAAGCCCCTCGGCTTTAGGTTGAATGATTACAAGAAGTTATTGTAATCCATGCAAAAGTTATGTTTGAATGTCTCCTATAGACGGGAGCATATTGGGAATGCTGAAAGATACATATAGAATTTATGAATTGATTTTCGAATCCGGACACGAAGTAATATTGATCATTCGTAATTTTCTTTATGCAAACAAAATAACCTCTAGTAAGAATATCGTCTATTCGTCTATCAGAAGAATGTTAGAAAATAATGTACGTCAACTTTCTTTAAGTGAATATAATAAATATTTGTCTTTTCACAACTATGTTACATTTATTTTCCTATTCTTAGAAAAAAAAGTTCACAACTTTACACACTTCTTTCATTTTTTACGTACTATTCAGGTTTTATTGATTTCTTAGTGAATTATGATGTTTATTTATTTTCATTAATAATAAAATATTAATTTTGAATTTTAAAAATACGATTAAATGTATCTTTCCATTTATCTGTATTTTTCTATTCAAGACGGAGAGCTGGCGACGTTTTTCGACAAGTGGGAGTATAAGTCCTAGTTAGTAGCGAATATATCTGGGAAACGACCCTGCTTCTTTGGAAAACCATGAACGCCAGACGCTGTGCCCGCTGCGTTTAGATACCTAATGCAGGTGAAAAATCAAAATTTTCAAGTGATAGTATAAGAGTCAATTTTCATCTAGGATCAAGTATTGATGGCCCATTATTATTTAATCGCGAGACCTGTAGCCCCGGTCTAACACACTGCCAGATACGATAATTGTTAATGAAAAAATCATATTTTCAAGTAAGAGTATAAGGTCTGGCGTTTTTATAACAATAAAGGATAGTATTCACATGTAGCGTTCATAAAACGTCAGATTGAAATTCCGCTGCTAACACCTTGAAAATTATGTTTGAAAATCATCGAAAGTATGGGCCCGAGCGCTCGTGTTCAATTTGTATTTCGTTTCCTGAGTATGATAAAAGAAAATCACAATTTATCCGTCTGATTTTTCTCGCATATTTTTAGTTATTTAAAAAAAATGCAGCAAGTGAAAGTTCACTGTCATGAAATTTTTGTTGTTGACCGCGTTTTTCTACATGCTTCCGACCATAACTTTTTTACTAATGTTGTATCAAATAAAATATCATCAAATATGAATGACCAACCATGAATGGAGAATTTTAGCAGAATAAAAAGACCTTTACTGTGAAGTTTCTTTCGTTTTTAAGAGATTTTTTGCGCTAACTTAATCAAACTTTTGTAGAGAGGTCAACATTCTTTAAACCTATAGTACACTGAATCCAGGCGTATACCATGTTCGAAATTCTTGTGCACTGTTTCAGTTCTCTTTAAATCTTTAAATTATTGAATTATTAGGAATTATTCTTAATTATTTTGAATTATTCTTAATTTGCCTCCAACTGAGCTATGGAAAGCTAAAACGGCCCAATTCTATTTTCAGAAGTCACTTGTCATTCAGTATGCTACGTGACAAACAAGTGGCAACTGAAAATGGATTAAGGCGGTTTTTGCTTTCCATAGCTCAATTCATATCAATTTATTTGCAGCTGAATGAATTCAGTTGTATTCAAATGAATACTTCGAATCCCAACTCTTTGAAATCTTTGAATTTTACATTAATAAATGTATAATAAACCATGTAATTACTTAGATAAAAACACTATAATTTAGTCAATACTCAATACATTTTTTTTGGTACTTTAAAAAGGAAAATGCAGTACTTCCAATATATTCTTATGTTCAATTAATTACTTACGCTTATATTATTCTTCGTCAGATCATGAAATCCTGCTTCTGGGACTCGATCTTCCCCAAATCTTTGCTTTGGCACTCGTTGTTCAACAAAAATTTGTTCAATGTCAGGTTTTTTTTCTCACTTTATAACATTATTCCTCGGATATTTTAATATTGACTGTCTTGCTTATGATGTACTGTTTCCAATTACTGTTCCAATTTATTGCTTTCACTGCTTACTCGCACAGAACAAGCACGAGGAAATCAATATTCTACGAGGAAGATCACCGAGTCTTTCACCGAGAACTTGATCGTCCTACCCGCTTTATCGTATGATTGAAATGTCATTTGTTAACTTTGGATTTTGGCAACACGTGAGAAGCAACATGTGAAAACTGAAAAATGAGAAGTGAGAAAAGTTACGTAATCGACCCGTCCGTCCTATCTGGGAGAACACCGCCCTTTTCATTAGGGTTTTCTCTGATGTGATCGCTTCTTTCAGGTGCTCCTTTCGCGGTTCAATAGAGCTCGAAAAGGACTTGATAGTACTTTCATGTTTTCTTTTAATTTAATCCGTAAAAATTATACAGTTTTTTCTAACTAAGATAATTTTCTTTTAGGAATCTTTTCCTCTTTGACAAGGGTTTTCTCGGAAGTGATTGCATCTTTTTGGATGTTCCTTTCACAGTTCAATAGAGCTCGAAAAGGACTCAAAAATTCTTTCTTGTTTTTTTTTCATTGAATTCACAAAACTTACATAGGTTTTGACATATCACATACATTTTTTTAGGAGAGGCACTCCGTCTCTTACACAAGGGTTTTCATGGAAGTGGTAGCTTTTTTTAGCCGTTCCTTTGACGATTAAATAGAGTCAAGCAGTAACTCAAGAATTTTTTTTAGTTTTCTACTTAATTCAGATACGCAAAAGTTATACAGTTTTGTATGTGCCAGGCCCAGCGTTTTTGCGAATTACGTCTTTCCTATGACAACGATAAGGCCTGATCATACGTCGAGGCGATTTTAAAAAAAATAAAATACGCAAAAATTAAACAGTTTTTCGTTCCTCCTGTAAAATTCAGACTTTGGGACTTATGCTCTTGGGCCGCACGTGCCCTTTATATATGTTACAGGCAAAGTATATAATCTGGCATTATATATAATGCCTAGGCAATATATATAATGTCTAACAGATACCAGTTTAAGTATGTAATACTCTCAATTTCACAAATTGCCTGGGCCTTATAAAAAGTATCATATCTAGCTCAGGTAATGAATACAAACCAATTACGATTCCAATGACAATTTAAAAATTTGTACTGCCTAAAGCAGAGTTAGTGAAAAGTGAGCCGCTAATTTACTCTCTAGCATGTCGGGTTTTTAAGTAAATAACTACTTATTTGACATTTATAGATATAATTCGACCCCATGAACTCAAAAAGTAATAGAGCTTTGATCATGAAACTTGGATGAATCGTAGATCCAGGTGGTGTCTAAGTCTGATAAATTTTAAAGCTAGATCGGCTAATTAGAGCCGTTTTTTTGCGTATACATTTTCCTCAGAAAACGTTAATGAGTATATTTTTTTCCTCCATTCTTACGGTAGTATAAAATTTACGTCGTAGTTTTGTAGCCTTTTTTAGAGTCGTTCTAACTGACTTATTGGCGACCTTTCATGACCTACCTATAAAGATTTATAAATTTTCAAAAAATGTTTTACACTCAACTCTGGATTGAAGTCACCTGGGTTTATGTCCTCCCCAGAATGTCTGCCGACTCGAATTCGTGGATGAGGGGTCCAAGACGCCCAGAGAGAGGATGTCGCCGCCTCGCATTCGTTGATAAGGGGTCCGAGGGGCCGAGAGAGAAGCGCGCGAGCTCAGCGGAGTTATGCAGTTTCCCCTTACTGTTTTTCGTCATACAAATTTTTAGAACCGAGTCACGGCCACCGAGACCATACCCGATACTGGACATAAATCCAGAGTTAAGTGTACTTTGTTTATACGAGGAAAACTTTTTTAATACTCGGAATATAAAACTACTGTAACATAAATTGTTTTTCTTTAAACTAGAGGAATTGATGGACCTTTTGATGAACTCTCCGATTATATGGAAGTAAGCTTTTCGGTAAGACAGAAGAATCAACTTGAAAAACATTAAATCTCAACAAAAACATCTACGATGCAAAAAATTCCCCCACGTAAAAAGTTATCAGTACAATCAACATAGTTTGTGAAATCAAAGTTTGCCAAGTATGTTATTCTAAAGGATATCTAAATTTCAAAATGTATTAAATTGATAAAATGATAGAAATTTTGAGAATGCATCGAAAGGAAAAAAATGAAAACTTGGCAAGATTTTCTCTTGTTTTATTAATAATAATAATTTGACCAAGTTTTCATTTTTCCCCTCTTAATACATTCTCAAAATTTCTGTCACTGTATCAATTTAATACATTTTAAAATTCAGATATCTTTAAGAATTATTTGGCAAACTTTGATTTCACAAACTATGTTGATTGTACTAATAACTTTTTACTTAACGGAATTTTTTGTATCGTAGATGTTTTTGGTGAGATTTCACTCCTTTTTTAGTAAAAATTTTGTTGAAATCAAATACTCGTTATATAGCTGGCAATGATATTTATATTATAATTTAAAATATAATTATCAGTTCAATTACTTATCATTGGGGAGCCAATTACAAGTGGGCTTTACCTAGTTATCATTTGCTGGATAACAAGAAAACAGCCTCAATATGAAGTCTAATAACATGTTTTGACGCTGCTTACCATTAATTTAATCCTGCAACCATTTAATAATAACCATACTAACTATTACAGGTTGACTAAACTGCTAAAAAATCGAATTTTGGGCATGAGCAGTGAAATATCTCTAGAAATAATCATTAAAACAAAATTTTCTAACAAAAATCAAAATTTCCTGAAAAAGTCCCTGGTGCTTCATCTAGTCAACTTATGCCTAAATTTGTAGACGAATCAATCAAGTATTGTAGGCTAAAGGTCGACTGAACTGTTAAAAATGATACATTGTTCATGTTTTCTGAATCTGCTGTGTCCAGTTTCTAAAAATGAACAATGTCCATACACAGGAGTTATTTTTTAGCAATTTTTCAATAATTCCAGAAGGTTTTATGCAAATCGACAAACAATTGGCTGATATACCTACAAAAGGGGCTAAGTGCATCGATAGTTCGAGAAACGATATTTGCAGTTTTAACTTGGCGGCAATTCACTACTACGAATCTTTCTTTGTTAGTCTTTTAGTTTCATGAGTAAAAAAAACCTCCTTCTATCAAGAAGTATTTAACGCCTATAAGGATGATCCTCATATCATCATCATCATCATCATCATCATCATCATCATCATCATCATCATCATCATCATCATCATCATTGTCATCCCAAGCTCATAGAATGAACACAAATAAATTCAAATTCTCCGTGGCTTTTTGCAACACTCAATAGTAATAATTGACAAGATTTTGGATTATTGGCATTGGAGTCCATAAATGATGAAGAAGCCTTAGATTTATATCAGGTTTACATTACTTACGGACCCCAAAGCCACCAATTCAAAAAACTTGTCAATACACCTATAGTACTTCGAAGTGGCTTTTTATGTGTAAGACTTTTCTTAAGGCAGTGAAAAATTTCGTGAAAAATCGGAAGAAGTCAATTCTTTCTTATTTTGGCCTTGAGGCGAATCTTATAGTACTGAAAATTTTCAAATAAGTAGTTATCATATATTCATACAGAAATATAACTTTTGCCATTAGTCTGGAATCGAAAATCAAATATTTTGTGTTTTCGGCCCACCCTAATAATAACTTTTTTTTCGAAATTCGAGGTACACATAAATAGTTTACGTAATTTTTCCTATGTTACATTGAAAATAGGAGTAATCTGAAATCAGAATCAGACTTCCTCTATATTTTATCTAATATCCGATCCATAAGATTTAATATTTGCAACTAATTTACATATTATTCATCGAAACTTTGCTCAGTATCAGAAAGTATATCTACTCACAGAATATTTAAAAACATAGACATAACAAACACTAGAGTCAAATGTGAATTTTCTACATTTTTTTGTACTTGAGAGGTTGAATACGTATTTTATACAGGTTGAGTTTTTTAATAGACGTATGACTGAGTAAGTAAAATCGCACCTGTTGGTAGTTCACGCTTCCCTTTTCTCTTGTAATGTACACCTTACGTTTCTGATCGACAGCTTGTTCGAAATCTGGCGACTGCACTGACTAATACAGAGCTAGAACCTGCGATAACACGACCTGTGGTACTAACTTGTTCCTAGCTTGTTGCGATACTTATGTAGGGAAGGCATCAAGCGCAAGCGTCGCTCCCCCGCGCTCTTTGTCAGCCTTGGTACCACTTCTATTATGTAACGATCATCAAACATATCCACGCTGCATCCAGTCGATTATTAGAGCTCAAATTCTTTTACACTCGTCCGTGTGGTCGGACTCCATTGACATTAAAATATTACAGCTTTAAGCCGATATCTCAAAAAACCCCGATTACTCAAGCAATCAGTTTGTGAGATAAAGAAGAACTGAGCATGTTAGAGTATACTGACGATGTCACTTATCGATGGAACTTCCGTAATTCTTTTCAATTTGATTCCTCATGAAAATAAAATGCACGGCATCCGTTCTGCTTATTAACCCTAACTGTCGAGCTATCAGTATTTGGAACGAATACACTTCGTGAGATAATGTTAATACATCGAGAGACTCTGAACTTACTGTGTTTTTTTCACAATTTTTCCGACGAATCGATGTTCCTTGTTTCCTTACGGATTGTATGATGTACGTAATGCTTTTATATAATGTGCTTTTATTACTAGCATTAGAACTGATTTTCCACTGGGATGAGGCCAAAATGATACAAAATATGCATACATTGTAAGAAAATGTTTTAATGTCAAAGCTTTAGAGCGAGTGCGACAACAATAGACAATACTATGACGCATAAGTGCGTCCCCCTCGCAACACATGGTTGCGACTCGTTAGTAATGCAAAAACACTTATGATAGATAGTGTAATAGGCCCAAGTTAAAATGTCTATCAGTCTATTCTGTTGAAAAAATAACGGACTGAGAGCACATAGTACCTATATCATACATTTCACTTACCAATAGATTTCTTTTTATTTCCATTTAACACATTATTTCACAAAAATAAATCTTTTACATTCCAGGATTAAAAATTAATTTTTCAAGGCATTCAAGAAACTGAAGTTCAATTGATTTAAATACTGATATTTCTCAACGGTATAGGTATTAGGCATGGATGTAGTCTAAGGAAAACAGCGACTTACAAGTTTTTCTCAAGCAAATAACATCTTTCAGTAATTTCAGGCATTTCTTGAACGAATAGCTAAAGTTAAACTGATTTGCGAATAACACAAAGAAAAGTTAAAAAAAATCCCAGAGTTAACTATGTGCTTCTTGAATTTGGGGCCATTTTCTGATATACGAGCCCTTCCACAAAAAGTGTCATTTTTCGCAAAAAAAAGTTGAAAATAAAGGTTGTGCCACATCTTTCAAACCTTTTCCATGCATTATATGCATTAAAAAAATTATTCTATATGCGGGCCACAGATTTTTTGCGCGCCACAGATTTTTTTGCGCATTCTCACAAGTTACACGAATTATTTGAAAAAAATTAATTCAGAAATAGATTTGTAATAAAGTAATAAATGAGGAATAGAAGATCATTTCGTGTTAGTTTTTCTTCTTTCATATGTTCAGGATACTTTCTACTGTCTATTAGAAATTTCTCGAAATTTAACGTACCTTTTCAAGTACAAACGTAACTGAAATATTGATCAAACAATAAGTTCAGTCCAAATTCAATCACATTTATTTAAAAATTAATGAAATTATGTAACATCCAAACTGTGTCACTATTTTCTCTAGTAGTTTGTTTCCAACTTCTTCTGTAGCTCCATCTGTCAACTCCGGAATCAGAGGTTAGGGATCGATTCTGGTACGGCCATAATTTTTCATATTCCTGTAACTGAATTTTGAATTGTAAGATTTAAATTTCCAACAACACATGTGTTTGAATTTTCATATAAATTTAATTGAAATTTCAATAACGGTAATTGCATAAAACTTCACTCGAATGTCAATGAAAAATCAAACAGATGTTTCTAACAGCATTTTCCACTGGTTACACTTTTCTTACACATACAATTAGTGTAGCTTTCCCACCAATCCCGAATCTATTTTTCGGCAATTTAACCACAGAAAAATCTAACTCCTATACCGGATTTGCGACGGACCAATGACCATCGATTTTGCTACACGAGCTCCATGAGGTCGTGTAGCAGAAGCCAACAAAAATAGACATCTTTCGCAAATCCGGTGTAGAAATGTTCTCTTTTGAGGGTAGATTACCGAAAAGGAGATTCGTGATTGGTGTAAAAGCTACACCAAGTGTAAGAACAGTGTAAGCAGTAGAAAATAATATAACAGTGATATGGTGAATCGTAAAAATTATGAACTAAAAAATTATTGTTCTCATTACATTCTCGTCACTTATGATGGCACCTATTAGATTCATGAAAATTTAGCCCTATACAGTTTTCATCTGTTCTCGACGTTTTGAGACCCCCCTAAGCCAGAAGAAACGGTTTTTACGATAATGTCTGTCGGTCTGTCTGTAGTCTGGCGACACGATAACTTTCGAAGTAATTTTCTAATTTAAATTTCCTTCTGCACACTGTTTTGTGGTCCAAAAAGACAGGTCAAATTTGTTGGCCAGCCTTCTACCGCCAATATTTATGGTTTTAGCCATGAAAAATAAAATTAAGAAAACTAAAAATTCAACTTTGCCAAAAAACCACGCTAGATATGATAAATAGTCAGGAGATCAAAATTATTAATTTTAAAAATTTCTGAAAAATTGTCTTTGATCGTTATTTAATAGGGTTAATAGTTTTTGTTTTATACGTGGGAAATGCCATAATAAAACCGAAATTTCAAATTTATAGCTAAACAACTTAAAGTACGATAAAAGGCCCAACAGCAAAATTTCTCGCCTTAAGAAGACCTACAAAATTATTTTGAACTTTTTTCTAATAGCACCTATAGTTTTGCGGGAAAATTTGAATGTTTACATTCTCATCATTTATAATGGCAAGTATTAGATTCATGTGAATTTGGACCTATACAGTTTTCATCAATTCTCAGCTTTTTGAGACCCCCTGAGTAAGAAAAGTAATATTTACGATAATGTATGTCTGTCGGTCTGTCTGTAGACTGACGACGCGATAACTTTCGAAGGAATTTTATCATTCAAATTTATTTTCGTAAACTGCTTTTTGGTCCGAAAAGACAGGTCGAATTCGTTAGTCAGCCTTCTACCGCTGATATTTCTGATTTTAGCCATGAAAAATAAAAAATGAGAAAACTAACAATTCAACCTTCCCACATAACTGCCACAAAACAAAACAAAATTGCCTTTAACCGGTTTTTAATGGGAATAATAATTTTTTTTCAACAAAAACTATTAAAGTGAACAAAGTCGAGACTTATTGGTAACGCTGGGAATTAAAAAGGACCAGGCAAATAGGCTTAATTTCTTACCAACGAGTGCCAGGAACTATAATCATTTTAGTACTTTAAAAAACAAAGTCGCACTATTGTATGTATTTTTATACCTGTATTTCACTCATAAGCTATAATTCATAAAATGAAATATTCATTTAAAAAAATGTTTTGTTACTTATGTCAGTTTTAAACTTGCCAATTTTTTATTGCCAATTCAAAACATATTTTGAGCAATTTTTCATTAAATTAAAATTTTCCCATGGTTTCTCACATACTGCAAATTTATGCTGGAAAGTATTGGAATTGTGTGCATTTTGTTCAATTCTTTCTCGCTTTGTTTTATAATTTCTCAGCTGCGTATAAAATTACAATGCAAAACGTCGATTTTCTAAAATTTAAACTAAACTAAAACAATGTCGAGCGCGAGTGTCGTGATGAAAATGTATTCATCAAACCCAAGGAAGCTTTGAGAAATCTATGTCTACATCTTCACTTAATGGTTAAGCATACTATATAAATTAGTTGATTAACCAGGACCGAGCGCGAAGCGCGAGACTCATTATACGTGCCCTAGGCGCGCTCAAACTTCTCGCGGAGCGCGCGATGAGAGTGTGCGCGGAAGTATTTGTGTATTCAAATGTCTTCGAGTTCTCGAAACTTTTGGGTACTCGAACTGTTTCGACATACCTGTATATGAAAATATGTAATGGAAAAAAATTAAGAAAGCGAAAATTTTTTAATTAACAGTACTAATTCATTTTAAAATATCGTTTTTATTCTTATATTACTTATATTTTATATATGAAATGTACACATTGTACAATCTTATTTGAGGGCTTAAAAATTTTTTGACCCGTCGCACAGTGGGCTGAGAGGCTCCAGAAAACGTGGCCAAAATTCAAATTTTTAACTTCTTTCTAGAAATGTTCATTATACCTCTAAGTATTCTTTAATATCATGTGCATAATCAACAAAAAATTTTTTGTCAAAATAATAATAATAACTGATTCACAGTGCTTCAAAATACAGTAAAATCAATTATATTTTACATTCTTTGTAGTATATATCATTTCGTATATTCATATTTTTTATAATAATGAACGGGATTCATGTAATTGCTTGTAAAAAAATATTTGACTCTTAAATTGAAAATAATATTAAAAATCTAACGACTTCATTGACATTGATTGATCTTTGCACCTGTTGCAATTGAATAGCCTTCGTGACTTTGACTAGGTAACTCAATCTAGTTATACGAAAAAAGTAATACGAAGTGATATTATGAGTTTCATCTCGAACGTACCGTGACATAGGAGAGATCGTGTTTTTAAAGAGTTCATTTGAAAAATCTATCTGTTATTACGAAGTGTGTATATTTCAATATTTTTGAGTGTTCAGGAACATTTTTGTTGTGCAGTTGGCATTCCCCCTAGTGAAAATTCAATTTGCGATAATTATTCTACTTGTAATATTTTATCTTATGCAAAACGAAAGCCGATGAACTCACGGGATGATTTTAAAAGATTGTAAGACATTTTATAAGATTCCAAAGAATATCCACAGATTTTAAAGGATTTTGTAGGATTTCAAGCGATTGACCGGAATTTCAAAGTATTTCCGAATATTTTAAAGGATTTCAAGGGATTTTAAATCAATACTTCACTCGTAATTTTTATCTTATGGAAAACATTAGCCGATGAATTCACGGGATAATTTTAAACGATTGTAAGACATTATGAAAGATTCCAAAGAATATCCACGGATTTTAGAGGATTTTGTATGATTTCAAGCAATTTACCGGAATTTTAAAAGAATTCCGAATATTTTAGAGGACTTCAAGGAATTTTAAATCAAGATTTTGCTCGTAATATTTTATCTTTTGCAAAACGCAGGCCGATGAATTCACGGGATAATTTAAAACGATTGTAAGACATTTTAAAAGATTCCGAAGAATATCCACGGATTTTAGAGGATTTTGTTGGATTCCAAGCGATTTACTGGAATCTCGAAAGAATTCCGAATATTTTAGAGGATTTTGAGGGATTCTTAATCAGTATTTCACTCGTAATTTTTATCTTATGCAAAACATAAACCGATGAATTCATGGGATAATTTTAAACGATTGTAAGACATTTTAAAAGATTCCAAAGAATATCCACGGATTTTACAGGATTTTGTAGGATCTCAAGCGATTTACTGGAATTTCAAATTATTTCCGAATATTTCAAAGGATTTCAAGAGTTTTTAAATCAGTATTTCACTCGTCATTCTTATCTTATGCAAAACGTAAGCCGATAAATTCACGGGATAATTTTAAACGATTGTAAGACATTTTAAAAGATTCCAAAGAATATCCACGGATTT
>JAUMHM010000016.1:2159118-2179918 GCA_032362435.1 Melikaiella ostensackeni
CAATGCACAGTTCTCTTAAAAATTTAATGCTGAGCATTTCTAAAAAAAAAACTTAAAAATCGGTTAAGAAATACGACCTGTGGGCGGTTATGGACAGTAAATTCCTATTATAGACCACTGTGCAAAGGTTCAAGGTAAACTCATCGAAATATAAGTATTAACAAACAGCAAAATGCAATAATAATGCTTAGGATTTATAGAAATAATATATCGATGAGAGATCCGTTGCGCTCTAAGATTCGCAAAAGATTTTAACTGCGGTTAGGGGGAACAGAATATGTCGTTGTTTCCAGTATCCGCACCTTTGCCAAAAATAGGAATTTCGTGGTAATTTTTTAGTGTTTTCGAAAGTTATCTCTTTTTTAGTAATTCTTTAACGTTTTTTCAATAATTCCGACTTTTTTCATTAACTATTAATATTATTTCTCAATAGGTACCATTTAATGTTTGACACGCGAAGATTAGAATCACTTTGTCAACAATTAAATCGCTTTAAAACCATTCGCTGACGAATTTTACTCGAAATTAACTTTCTCTAAGTAATTTTTTATATTAAGTCAATATGTTTCAAAAAAAAAAAAAAGTTTAAAATCATCAGATACCTAGGAGTGTCGTAAGGGGATACATTTACCTTACAAATCATAAAAATTACAGAATTTTCAATTCTAAAACTTAAAACCTGCATAATTTTTAATTTTAGATTTTCAAAATTAAAAACTTTCCAATTGCAAGTCATGCAAGTCATCGACATTACAGATTTTTCAATTCTAAATCTTCAAACTTGCATAATTTTTAATTGTAGATTTTCGAAACTAAAAACTCTTCAAAACTGAAGAATTAAAATTCGAATTTTTTCAATTTTAAAGAGTTGCAGTTGAAAACTCTTTAATTTTGAAAATATAGAATTTCGAATTACTAAATTTTCAATATGTATATTTTGAAGGTATGTAATTTTGTACGTTATTTTTTAATAGTTCAACTTTGAATATTTACAATTGAAAATTCTTGAATTTTAACCTTTTTTTAGATTCACAATTGAAGATTCATCAATTCGGAATGTTTATATTCTAAAATAATGTAATTTCTAACGTTTTTTTGGAATATGTAGTTCAATTTTGAAAATTTACAATAGAAAATTCTTCAAGTTGTAATATTTCCAATTAAAGACTCTTCAATATTTTATGTGTAAAATAGAAAATAATGGAATTTTGAGTGAATTTTTTCTAAATAGTTCAATTTTGAAGATTCAAAATTGAAAATTATTCAATTTGATAGATTTGCAGCTGTCAATTCTTCAGTATTATGAACAGTAAAAATGACAACATTGATTTATTTGTTGAAATACCTGTTTTTAGTAAATTAAATAGTATAAAAGTTAGTGAAAATTTGAGCTACATATATTTTAAATCATTTGAAATTTCTCATTCTACAATTATTAATTCAAATGCCACAAATGTAGAATACAAATTTTAAAAAAAACTGACGAAAATAAATAAAAATAAGGCTAGGGTAATAAATAATATCACCAATATTGGGCTACACTTTAGTAGTGGGTCTCCCCTCTAATTCCGAATTGAGAGTACTAAATAAGAAAATAAATATTATTAACCTGTAAAGCCTGTGAACAAATATTTTACAAATCTCGAGCAGAACATTATCTAAGAAGTTATTATCACTATTTATCATGTAATCGTATAACAATCTTTAATCAGTTATAAATTAAAAACAATGGCCATCAACAATCGAAGGCCAGCCAATCGAATCGAAAAAAACTGATCCGACGTAGTGCGCGTCGAATATCGAATTTTCGACATTCGACTCACTGGCTAATCGAATCGAAAAAAACCGATCCGATAGTAGGATGCATCGAATGTCGGTTTTTCAACATTCGATTGGCGGGTCGATTGAATCGAATAAAACCAATTCGATGGTAGGACGTATCGAATGTTGGTTTTTCGACATTCGATCAGCGGGTCGATCGAATCGAATAAAACCGATCCGACGATAGCACGCGTCGAATTCGGTGAATCTAGGGTCGCAACAACTCTAGAGGAGGGTAGTGACCCTAGCTATATATATTTGAGAAGCGAGGTGGCGTAGGATAGTGGCCCTATTGTACTTCTGCAGCAATAATTCTCTGAAAAAATCCAACGGCAATAGTCCAACCATCTCGCGGCAGCCTCCTTCAGTGATTGGGTTTCGAGGTTAATTCGTTGTTCAGCCAGACTTCGAGGATGGCCTGCAACGTTTGTAAATTTGCGTAGGGTGCCTGATGAACATACCCGGGGCGCTGAGCAAAAGGGTCATTATTTACAGCGGGGGGGGGGAGGTTCCCACAGTGCCTTGATTTTGTACAAGGGGTGGGTTTTCCAGAGGGGGTTGAATATTTGTGGGGGGATATATCCCACAGGGTCTTGATTTTGTCCAGCGGGTGGATTTCCCACATACGGCGTAATATACAAGGTGACATACAAAAGCTATGCTACGAAATGAACTTAAAATCTGAACGAAGTTGTGTTGCAAAGCAGCAAGTGTTATTGCGACATAAGGATTAGGGAAATAAGTCAACATCGTTGCCAACGTCTAGTTGATCTATTACAATCATCAAGAGCGAGACGGAAGACGGAGGAAGAGAGAAAAACGGGAGATGAAGAAATCAACAGAAGAAAACACGCGGAAACGGATAGAAAAATGCAAGGAAGATAAAAATCCGAGCGAGAGAGTGAAGAAAGAAGCCAGAGGAGAATGGGAGGAGAATAGAGAGATCGGTAAAGCGAAAGCAAGATTAGAAGGAAAAAAGCAAGCACATGGACAGAATATGGGAATTTGTTTATGCCAATAAACAAGCTGAACTAATTTTGATTGGGCCAAGAAGGACGAATGGGAACAGAAAGAAATAGAAGAAGCTAAAATGAAAGAGAAAGAAGAGAGAATTGAAAAATTTGAATACAAGATGCATGAAAAAAAGCAAAAGAATGAATGAAGAGACATGCGAGGTATGTACAGGAAAGGGAGAAGAGAATAGCGGATGAAGAGAAAAAGGAAGAGGAAGAAAATTTTGAAAACGGGAGACAACTGTTGAAAAGAAGAAAAGAATTGTATATACAATAGAGAGAGAAACGAGAACAGGAAAAACTGGAGGAGAAAGAAGTCGATGAAAAAGAAATAGTAGAAGCTTGGAAGAATCATGTGGAAGAGATTATGAATTAGGAAATAGAAGAACGAGAAGCTAGAGAAAGGAGAGTCAAGAGATTGGAAGAACTAAGAGAGCGACAGGAAGAGGCGCAGAAAAAAGAAGTCAGGAAAAAAGAGGCAGAAGAAACAATAAAGAAAGAGGAGAAGGTAAAGGAGACTTGTAGGGATATTTATATTGAAGAAAGAAAGAAATATATTGATTGAGACGTCCCAGATTTTTGGTGGAAGCTACAAAACCTATCTGTACCCGGAAAAAACAAAAGATCAGGCTCATTCACAATCAACATTTCAACAAATTATTATTTAGAAGACCTTGGAAATACGACACACGACTTAGTGATGAACGAAATACGAACATTGGAAAAATAAAAATCTATTTAAGGATCGGGATATTGTTAAATTTTAAATAAATTCACATATGTTAGAAAAATGAATAAACCTTTTTTATTTACTTGTAAAATATATATTAGTCTGTTCAATTATAAACGTTTCTTATGTGTTATGAACTATGACTGACCCTTGTTTTTCTTACTCTCTTTGATCGATATAACGTAACGCTGAGCCACGTTTAATGGCGGAGAATACCCATCAGCGTAATTTGCATCCTCGAAGAGAACCTCATATTCTTCAGTGGCCGTTGTTGGTAATTGATTCACAACAGCTTTGTAAAAGCACGTTGTTTGAGGATAAAGAGCCATAACTGAAAGAAAGAAATCGTGTGTTCATCATCAGCTTAATACTGAAATTTTAATTTGCCCTTTAAAAAGATACCGTAGCAGTTTTTTGATGAAGATCGAGTAGCTTTTTATTGGAAAAAGGGTCTAGGTGGGCTTCTTTAATTTTGAGATATTTTGTAGCTTATGACATTCTGAATCAAAAATCTTAAATGCAAAAAGTCGGAAAATAGACAGTTTTCCGGCTGTATCGTGCCAAACGCCGATTATACTGCACGTCAGAGGAGCTTACCGACACTCGAGGACTGTTTGGCGCCACACTCAGGGAACCTGCCAAACTCTCTTTCCCCATGATATTTTGCAGCTTGGTATCCCGTGATCAATAAAATCCATGTCTGAATGACTGAGATGAACGGTGCGGCACTAAATGTCGCTTTTAGTGCACGGTTCAGGAGCTCTACCGACACTCAAGGACTGTTTGGCGCCACGCTAATACATCATACTCAACTCTCTGCCTTTATGATACTTTGTAGTTTAGGACCCCCCCGAACGATAATATCCATGTCTGAAGGTCAAGTGGTGCACTGCTATATATGGGTGTGGCACTAAATGTCACTTTTAGTGCACGCTTAAGGAGCTCTACCGACACGCTAGGAACACTAAGAAAAGAAGACATTGTAATTACGTGACGACTGAATTATTCTGGCAGAGAGACATGCATGTAAGGTCAATAAAAATCACAGCACTTCAATTGATAACAATGACGCCGGAAAGCGCGGTCTTTATTTAGAAATAAATAAACTGGCGAATTTATATAAAAGTACTAACTTGTTGCTTGGCGAATGCGGACTGACTCAACGACGAGAGAAATTCGGAAACCAAGCAGCGACACTGTGCGTGAGTGAGTAAGTAGTACATAAGGTGTGAAAGTGCGAAAGAGTAAGAAAATGATAAGACCGGCTAGACATGAAAATAAGAAATCGATAGTCGGCAGACCAAAGGGTAGACCTTTGAACGCGATAGAAATAAAGTATAATAACAAGTCGTAGTTTAAAAGCCGTAGATGAACTAATTGGTTATTTTCAGACTATGCTTCTACAAACTCGAATTGAATAAGCATGATCCAGTGCGAGGTTGTTTAACTACCATAAAAAAGTAATAGGTTGTTTTCAGATTATGTTTCTACAATCTAAATATAATGAAACATCTTCTAGTGCGTAAGTACATATTTGGGCTAATTATTCAGGTCTAATCAACCAAGTCGTTAAGACTACGCTAGGGGTAGTGCATCCACAGATAGTTTGACTACAGTAAAAAAATTGATTGGTAGTTTTCGAATTGTGCTGCTACAAAGTGAACTTGTCTAAACTAGGGAGAGGGTGTCTGGGGGAGTTTCGCTACCGTAAGAAAATAATCGGTAGTATTCGGATTACGATAACACGAACTGAATTTGATTAAGTATCACAAAGTGGGTAAGTACTTATTCGGGCTAATTAATCAGGTCTTGTCAACCACGCCGTCAGAACCACATCAGGAGGAGTGTCTGTGGGAGTTGTTGATGAAAAAGTAATTGGTACTTTTCGGATTATGATACTAAAAACTGAACTTGATTAAACACCCATACTTCCTTTACGATAGTTAAACTATCCTCTAATATACTCCCCCGTGTGCAGTCTCGACGAAGTGGTTGATAAAACCTGATTCATAAGCCCAAATAATACTACGCATTAGATGATGTTTAATTAATTTCAGTGGTCGACTTTGACGCGATATTCGCCACAGTGATGAATAACTGTTCATCTCTCGACCTCCGGACATGAATAATATTGGTCGAGGGGTCCTAAACTATAAAATATCAAAGAGGCAGAGAGTTGGGCATGACGTTAAGCAGTCCTCGAGTGTCGGTAGAGCTCCTCTAGCGTGCACTAAAAGCGACATTTAGCGCGATACAGACGAAAACCTATTCATTTTCCAACCCACAGACACGGAAATTATAACTCGGGGGGTCCTAAACTACAAAATATCAAAGGGTTAGAAAGTTGAGCATGAACCCTGAGCGTAACGCCAAACAGTCCTCGAAAGTCCGTAGAACTCCTCTACCATAATCACTGAGTGTAGCAACGCACAGTCCTCGAGTGTCAGTAGAGCTTCTCTAGCGCACATGAAAAGCGACATTTGGCGAAACACAGCCACAAAACCGTTCATCTTTCCATCTTCAGACATGGACATTTTTGATCGGGGGACCCCAAACTATAAAATGTCACACGGACAGAGAGTCGGGCACGATACCTGAGCGTAGCGCCAAACAGTCCTCGAGTGTCGGGAGCTCCTCTAGCGTGCATGAAAAGGGACATTTGGTGCCATACAGACGAAAAACTGTCCATGTTTCGATTTTTTGCCATTAGGATTTTTCGTTCTGAATGCCATAAGATACAAAATATATCAAAATGAAACAAATCCACTGAAACGTTTTTCGAATGTATTAGATGCAGGGTCCTTTATAAAATTTTCAGACATTTTCAGTAATTTATGTTACTTTATCAGTAATATATGGTAACTTATCGCTTGGAGTTCCTCCAATCTGTCAACGCGATCAACTGATCGCTTAACGATCACTTTCTGTGAGCCCAAACTGTGAGCTTATATATATACTGCAAGGTCAAATTTATTCGGGTCAGAGGGAAGCGTGAGTGGGAGTGACACACCATAGTAATAAACATGAAAGCATCTCTTTCGCACTTCATGGTATGACTGGTATGAATTTGGCCTTACTGTATAACTTTCATTATTCACCTCTGACGTAGCACTTTTGCCACCTAGAGAGCAAAAGTACACTTCTGCTTCCTCTGACGCCATGATACTCGTAAAACTCTACATTAGCCGCGCTAGTAATCCACAGAAGCACTTCCAATGACTGAAATGTCTAATGATTTGACGTTTTGCACCCAATTTGACGCTCCCATGGCACACCACCCTTAATTTCAGACGTCTGCAGTGTTCGTGTTCCATGTAAAGAGTTTTGATAGATTGGATAAATTGGTCGATACGTTAGCTCTAAACCTCAGTCTCGAATGAGTAACAACTAAATGAACGCAAAGTTTAGCAAAAACTTATGAACCCCACACTCAAACTGAAGAATAGACGTTAATGACCGACTTGATTGGATGTTATAACTGCGTACGCTTATTCAGTCAAGAGAAAAAACACTTCTGTGGAGTGTCAGTAGCAACTGAGCAGGAATTTTTCAGTAAAAGCGGCCTTCGTCTTGGGATCAGGAGATAGGTGCGTTAACCACGGCACAACGTTACAATGTCTTAAAAAAATGTGTAAAATATTTTCAGTACAACGATACGATGTGATAAAAATTGGCTGAGAAATATGAAAGCAGATTAAACTGTATATTCCAAATGCACAAGTTTTTGATGTTTAAGAAGATACCTATTGACTCCTTTGGAAACAACGCATTAGAATCAGTTTCTGGATTTGCTCTCATCAAAGGCAGAGGAACAACGCGTCTACGTGATAAGGTATGCCTATCCTTTTGTTCCTCATCGATGTCGTCCACTTCGTATTTATTAGTTGTTGAATTAAAACTAACTACTTCAGCAAGTATCCAGTTCTCTTCTTCCTCAGATCCCTTTACTAGAGCTGCAACCATATCTCCCATCTGCAATTAAAAAAACAATTAAATAGAATGCCGAGGCCGAATTTTATCATAAAACTAATTCTTTCTAGCCTTAATAAATGTCATACTTATGCTTCAAAGGCATTACTTAGGGTGATAATCCCATTCTTCTTTAAAAAAAAGCGAGGGCAATTCTTGTCAGAGAAATATAAAAACCGTTTTTTTCAAAAGTCTTTTGCGAGCTCCTTATTAAATAATTTAAAAAGAGATCAATGAATATAATACTCAGCTTATATAAACGTCTGTCCCAGCATTAAAAAATTTGATTTACAATTACAAGCATATTTCAGAAAGGAAACCCAAAGATACTTCACAATTCAGAATATTTGTTACTCGTCCTTCGAAAAAAAGCATAAAACTCTAAATTGAATAACCAATATAAGGAGTAAAGATACGCCAATCATAACCTTTCCACATTTAATATTTCACTCAGGGTTACGCTAAGATCTTTATTCGTGAATTAAAGGAAAACCTGCACAATGTAGGTCCTTTTTTACATTCAATAACTGCACGGAGAAATGGTTAAAACTTGCAGACCGGGAAACGGGCACACCTGCAAGACACTTTAGAGCCGCGTGTTTTATTTGGAATTCACAAGAACTTGATTGCTTGTGATTGGTGATGCCATTGGACAATCAACTGCTACGAACTAAGACACTAATCATAAAACAAGTTCTAACAAAACGAAATAATGCTAAATGTGACTCATAAGCGACGAATACGAAAATATTTATTCTTAACATAGAAGGAGAAACTTCGATATAGTATCAAAATCGATAACTGAATCCTCGATGTCAGAAATATCAAAATCGAAAGCAAAACCTCGATATTTTCGATGTCACCGATGTCGATGTCCCATCACTGAGTCTTTGACAATTTTATAAATTTTGAGACCAAAGAAGGTCTGGAGTATTTCTGTGGGTCATTATCAGCTAGTTTAGCTGGAGACTATTCAGGAGTTACATTTTGCGCATGGTACATAAATAGTAAATAATCTGGAAAATCGACACTGCGTAGGTAAAAAAAAACTAGATGCTAAGGCCAAACATCGAGCAATACACGTTTATCCATGTACAACCGGCGGGTAGGGGGAGTTATCCGGTTATTTTATTTCCAGACCTAATAAATAACCTCTAATAAAATTATGTATCCGGTAAGAAGGCTTCCATAGAGAATAATTACATAACTTAAGATTTTAATGCCAAAACATTTTTGTATTCTATTTAAAACCTGATTTTTCTACGAAGCTCCAATCCGCAAGAGAGCGATTTTCTTGAGATGTAATTCCGTTCAGTTCCCAAAGTGGCTCCAACCATTTTTTAAAATCCTGTAAAGCAGTATATATTCTACATTTATCTAATTCCTTAAGGTTCCCTCAGAAGATACATGTATTAAATTTTTTGGAATCCTGTAAAGTACGATATATTTCAATTTTAATTCCCCCTAGCACTTGACAGAAAATAATGTTTTGTAGCCTTGCACTGGAATGTAAATTTATAAATTTCAATTCGAATTGGAAGAATCAGGCGTTGAGCAGAATAGAATAATGTTCACTTTTTCGTTGACATCTGCAATTCTTTAATTCTTCTCTATTCAAGCCTTCTTGCCGGGTATCTTACCTTCGCGACATATGTCGGTTCTGCAGGCACTGCCCCGCAGAGAGGTGGTGCTTTCGCACCCACAGATTTACCAACGTAAAGAGGAAGTGTTTGTGCTGTACTCAATAACATTTTCATCAAAGCACCTCTTCTAATTGTTTCTTTATTCCCAGCATTTCGAGCCTAAAATATTATGAAAAATATCCCAAGTGGTAATCATTCATTAGTAAAAGAAAAACCTACAGTGAACCACATATTCTACTCGGCAGCGATGTTTATTGTTGTACATTTACGATACTTTCATATAATTACATGTACACAATATTCACAGTAGGCAGCATACTCGTACATGATACCGGTTTTATTTTATGTATTCTAAGCTACATTACAGTCGGAAATTATGAGCACGACTAGCGCCAGCAGTAGTAAAAATTAAATTGGTAAATAGGGACACGAAATGAGATAGGTACCTATGTGGGAACCTATATGGGATCAGATATCGATGCCTCTGTGTAGAAACCTTCGAACTGCTCCTACATAAAGTCCCACATGAGAAATTAATTTTTTTTACCGAAATTTTTTTTTCAAAATACAAGTCTTATACTAAGCAATCTCACAGAAAAATCTATAGAGATTCCCATCCTATGCTGCTCACATGTGTTCCTATCCTATTCCGTATTCCAATTTGACCATACGATTTTATACAAAGGAATCCATGTGGATCCCAATATGGGTACCTATATGGGGCTCCGTGTGGGGACTTTCAGTAGGAGTATCTCAACTTTAACTCATTTTATGACCTAGAAAGGTTGTAGCAACACTCTGACACGCAATCATATATCAATATCACGCAATCTTTAAAATCTTGTATTTAACTTAAACCAATAAATTTTAAGAAATCGTCACGGGTTCCCGAAATATCACTAAGAATGTCCAAGCGTGTCTGCGTCGAGTTTAAGTCAGCTTAAAACAGCGAGGCGGGTCGACAGCTGTTATCGCCAACTGAAACTCGACGCAGACACGCAGTGATTATTAGTACCGCTCGTACTAGCTGTGCTCATAATTTCTGATGGTAGTGTATATTCAATATTCGATTCGTCCGTAGCTTGGTAGCCAGAGCACTCGACCCGCAAACGAAAGACCTGGGTATGATTCCCAGCAAAGCTGAACAGGATCCTTTTTCACAAAAATGTTAATATTTGATAAAATACTCATAATGCAAGACTAGTACACTTCAATATAAAAAATGTCGTTTATACGGTTTATGGTTGGGAAAATAATTTTACAAGTTTCAAGGAATTAGAACAGAGTCCACTTGTAGGGTACTGTGAAAAGAGAATCTCAAACCGAAAAAAATTACAATCTAGAATCTGATTCTCAATCTAGTCGAAAACTTCAATACAAAAAGTGACGTTTATACGGTTTATGGTTTGAAAAATAATTTTATAAGTTTAAAAGAATTAGGCCCGAATTCGCGTGTGAGGAACTGTGACAAGAGAATCTCGATTCCTCGCAGTCGGCACGCTGGGTTCGATTTCCAGCAGAGCTAAAAAGAGTATTTTTCACAGAAATGTTAATATTTGATCATTTACTAATAATGCATGGCCAATAAACAGAAGAAATCTCTAGAATCTATATTAATTATTATATCGAATACCTAGATTTGTTCATTAGGTGTTTCCGAGAATCTGTATAAAGTACGTACATACCTGAATTCTTCGTTCGTTTCTGATGAATCTTATTTCATTTATCTTGTCAAGAGATTTTCGTAGTATATCTTCTTCAGCTACAGCATCAGATACTGCTGTATTGTAAATAGCTTTCAACTTTTGCTGGTAATATGGAGTTACTTTATCCTCTGTACTCAGCTTATCATGCGTTTTGATGATATTGTTCAAATTGTTTTCCGAAAAATTATGTTTCTTCTCTAATTCATGTACCAAACTGTAAATACTCTTTAACCGATCCTGAAATATATGGGAGTAACTACTATTAACTTTCTAAAAGACCAGGCAACAAGAGAAGCAAGCAAACCGAATCATTCCGAAATCTGTGTCCGATCCAATCCGAATCAATTCAAAGCAAAATTTTAATCAATCTCAATCCGTACGTTAACACCAATTTCAATCCGAACCCATACTTGAATCCTTTCCGGATTCATCTGCATGCATTTGAACTGCGAATACGGATTAAACAAGATTGAGCAGGATTGAAATGTGGGTTGGAATTAAAATTGGAGTCGGTGTGCGGCTTTGATCGGATACACATTTGTGTAATAACATTTTACTGTAATTGAGAGCCAGAATGCAATAAAGGGGCAATAAGGGGGGGGGGGAAGTTGACGCCCCCACCCTCTTGGGCGAAAGACATTATATACCCTCATTGCATCTGGGCCCTCAATTAAGGGCGTCAGTAGAGTTCTATGGCACCTTAGGTTGCGCAGTAGTGATCTACGGTACCTAAGGCAGCGTTCATGTTTAAATTAACAAAATAATCAATGTCTAAATACAAATATTTAAAAATGTTATCAAACTTTTTCTGGTATAACTAATGAAGATTTTAGTTCTCAAAACCTGCATGTGGAATCGGAAATTGAACTAGAAGATGCAACATTATCTTACTGAACTTATACGGTCAAGATTTTCGAAGTTAATGTACTTTTCTTTTACATAACTTTTTTAATCTTGACTCTACTAGTTTCTTTACATATATTTTTTTTCTAGTCACAAAAATTAGTTAAACGAAAAGCTGATCAGGTTGACGACCGTCTAGTGGAGTAGATTCGAAGGTGCTCGTTCAGCATTCGAATACTATGATCCGCCAGAGCCCATCAATCGTCCACGATAACCCACAACTGTCGAGTGTTGGAAGCATACCCTTGGCGGCCGGCTCGAAGCCCGATGCGCTACCACTGCGCTAATCACGGAGTCGGTGATGAGTTACATACAGTCATTCGATCACCTACTGTCTCACCGCAACCACTTTAAGTCACTCTTCGGGGTGGAAAGGGGGAAGCTATGTGACGTATATCATGTACCAAGTTACAAATGTTTTTCTAAAACCCCGAACTTGTTTTTTCCCTCAAATTTCCAAGTAAGGCGCAATGCACGTGTCAGACTCGGCTTGCTCCGCAAAGATGGGCACACCGTGGCCACTTGGTGAACTAAGACGACAGGTCTGACTTTCGCGACTCATACTACGTACAGCGAGCGAGTGAAGTCGCCACAGAGTAAGAGTATGTTGATAAGTGCCCTTAGACGCCTGGGAGAGGTGATCTGCTGGTGTCGGGAATCGAACCAGCGTCTACTTGGTATCAGCTAGGTGTCCTACCGTAGCCATATTTAGCTAGCTACTTCCTTACAAGTACTGTCCCGTCGTTATTCGAGCGCCCGACAGCGCCCCGTTCTCATGCTCCGCCCACCCGATCGTTTCGCTGCCGAATGTTGCTTGCGAGGAACTGCATCTCGAATGGTCTCAACTGAAAATTCGCGCGTTAAGTCGTTGAGGGCATGTCTAACAGGAGTCACGTGACCACATTAATGCTCGATTTTTAATCTACATTTTTGGAACGATTTACTCTTTTTGTAAATAAAATATCGCTCTGAAACTTTGGAAAATGCAAAAGGAAACAGTAACTTACGTTTGTACACATCATTTGGTTGGAAATTTGTAAAAAAAAATTTCTCAAAGAAATTAAAACTGGAACGTCAGAATTTTTTTCAAACAACTTATATCCACATGAAATGAGATATCGAGTTGAAATTTTCGGAAATGACATAAGCGGCACTAAGGAACGTTTTTATGGTCATAATTATTTGTGCTTGAAAAAAAAACTTTAATGAAAAACTAAATTTGAAGAATTACCAACCGAGTTTTTCGACGATTAGGATCGATTAGGATCCTCGTGTCAGCCCGTGACCTGTCACTTACTGTCATTGTGAACAATTGTGAACTTGGTTATGTAGGCCATCGCACGGTCGGTAATTCTCCAAATTTACTTTTTCATAAAAAAAAATTTTTTCAATTGCAAATAATCAGGACCATAAAAACGTTTCTTTGTGCCGTTTTTGCCATTTCCGAAAATTTCAACTCAATATCTCATTTCGTGTGGATAATAATAATGTGGATAAATCGCAAGTATTTTTGTCGTCTGCCAGAACCTTTGACAACAGTTTCTAAAACCCTTGAAAACATGTTGTTTAGTTTTGAAAATGCTCTAAATTATTTAATTTTGGTTGAATTAATCCAGTTAACGAACTTGACCTTCACTTTGGGACCCTCAAAAAGTTTAGCAAAGCCTGATATGATCGAAAGATAAAATCTTATCATATCTTTGAACAAATACTGATTTCCTGATCTCTCTGTTGCGCAGTAAGGCGTTCTTTACCAATGAGATAGCGACTAGTGTAATGTAAACTGAAACCTTCTGAAGAATATCCATTAGTTACACTCTTGTCGATATTTTTCATAAGTTTCCTTCATTTCAACAGAATGAGGACCGTGACTGGTCTTCTCAGTTTCATCTTAGCGATTTTTCCTAATCCTATTGGTAAATGTATAATTAATTATATTTATGAATAAGGAGGTGTGTTAGAAGAATTATTGATCTATCGGATGGTCCGAAGAAGATATAAAAAACTTGAAAAATGACAAGTTGGCGCACGGTGAACCTCAAGCAATTTTAGGATACTGGGCTTCATTAGCCTTTAAAAATCGAGTAAAAAAAGTCTTATGGAAGAATTTTGTACAATGAACACCTGTCGTTCTATGGAGGTGTAAATGTTGTCCGTATGGTACACTTATGTCTCCATAGAACGACAGGAGTTCATTTTACAGAATTCTCCCATTTTACTTTTTTACTCAATTTTTAACGGCTAATGAGGTCCAGTATTTAAAATGTGCACATAAAAACATGAAAAATTATGGTTTTTGAAAATCTTCCACATCTATATTCTGCGAAAAACCAGCGATTGAAAAGACTTTTAGGTTGAAATTCGTCGAGGCTCACCGTGGGCGGCGGTTTTTCTAAAACATTAAAAACTGATATTCTCAAATATTCCCACTTTGGGGCCGTCCATATACCACGTGTACAATTTGGGAGGAGAACGGGTTATGGTAAAAGTCCACGCAGACACGCATGCATCTGAATATGTGAATTTCTTTTTAAAAAACATGAAAAATTAAGAATTATTTCACGATTTTTTGTTGAGACTTCCTATTTTCCACATTATTTTCCAATGGCGACCCGTTTTCGAAAAAATCGACTTTTTTCAAATATCTTTTCTTATGAATTGAAATGTTTGTTTATTAAATTCTCATGTAAAATTATGTAAATATGACCTTTTTCTGCGAGAAAAGTCGATTTTTTAACAATATACATGAATTTTTAACCATGTAGTTAAATTTTTAGTTAAATTTAGTTGAATTTTTAGTTTTTAGTTAAAATTTTTAGTCAAAAGAATTAATTTTCAACCGAAAGGAAATAGATTTTGAACAAAATAGTTGAATTTCCAACCAAAGAGATGAATTTCCAACTGAAATGATGAATCTTCAAATAAAAAATCGAATTTTCAACAAAGGAGTTTAATTTACTTTTAAACAAAAAAATTAATTTTCAACCAAGAAGATTAATTTTCTACCAGAAAAAAACGAATTTTTAACAAATTACATGAATTCGCAACTAAAATATTTCGATTTTTAATTAAAAAAGATCAATTTTTAACATAGTTGTTTAAGTCTCAACCAAAAAATATTTTAGCTTAAAATCAAAACTAGTTAAATTTAACCAAAAAAGATAAGTTGAAGAAATTTTCACCACATGAGATGAAGTCTCAAACCAAAAAGAGGAAATTCGACAAAAGAGTTGAGTTTTCAACCACGAAAGATTTCAGACAATTTTAACCAAACCGTTGAAGTTTTAAGCCAAAAAGACGAATTTTATAGAAACCAGTTGAATTTTTAACCCGAAAATGTGAATTTCCGGGAAAAAGTTAATACCAAATATCATAATTTTCCACCAAAAGGGATGAATTTTCAACCCAAAAAGACGAATTTTCAACCAAAAAGGATCAATTTTTTTAAAAGAATTAAATTCTCAGTGAAATAAGATTTTTAACCAAAAGAGATGAATTTTCAAAACAAGAAGATAAAATTAAACCAAAATGATGAATCATTAATATAATAAATAATAAATAAGTTATGTAAATTTAAAATTTCTAAGACTTTTTTAAAATATAAAATTAGCTTTTTACTTGAACTTTCAACTGTTGATAATTGAAAGAAATTTCAACTGTTGAAAATTCGATTTTCAATTTCTTTATTTTTTAAAAGTTGAATTATGTATTAAAAACAAGTGTTAAAAATCTTATATTAACATAAATTTACATGAGACTTTAATAAATAAATATTCCAAATCATAAAAAAATGTTTGAAAAATTTTTATTTTTTCCGTAAGGGTTAACCAGTGGCAAATAATGTTTTGGCAAATTAATACTCATCCATTGAAATCTCAGTAGGGAATTTATGAGATTAAAAAAAACTCATAACTCTGATCATCTCCTTATAAGAATGTCTATATTTTCATAAGGTCTATGAAAAGTCCGCGAGGACTGTGGAGCCGGAGGAAGAGGGGTCGTCCAAAATCAATGTTTGTCCACAAGGGGGGAGGGGGGTGTTAAAAAGTGGTAAAAAATTGTCCACGTGGTACAATCAGAGAAATTTCCTCTTAACGATAAAGTTGGTCCTCTAATTGTTAAAGTAGGATACTTTAAAAGCAGAATCGTTTCACTTTTCATCGTTTTTTTAAATCGTTTTTTATTTTATTTATCGTTCATTTCATCTTTAGAAGATCGTCAATTATTTTACGGTATTGGAAACCGCTTAGGTCCAATACGTCACCTGGTGACGAAATTTCGAACCAATGCAAACGGAATACTTTCTATTAGTAAACATGTAAAAGAAAGCCAGTGTGTAGAACACATACACCTTCGATAAAATTACTTTTCGTTAGCAAGTAATTCGCGAAAGCGCAAATTACACCAATTCAGTGCTTCATTTTTAAATTTATTAACGGTGTTGTCTACACATATGGCCGTTCAAAACATCCCGTTTGCCTCCGCCATCTTGCGATCGCAGCGCCATGAGTTCGGTTCCCAATATGTACGTCTCATTTTAACCGTTAAACTGCGCATCCTAATCGTTAAAGTAGAATCGCTTATCGTTGAAACGATTCTTGGTTAAACTATTCGCACTTTAACCGTTAAAGGATCTATTTTATGATCTAATTCTCAAACGACTCCACTTTAACCGTAAGAGTATTCCTTTATCGTTAAGAGGAAATTTCTCTGAGTGTATATGGACGGCCTCTTCTAAAATTTTTGTTTACAGGCTCTTGATACTATGCACTTAAATTTTCCATAAACCTTTTCTTCCGACAAACTATTTTTTCATACCGAAAAAATTTTCTTTCATTAAATCAAAATTTTGAACGTCCGACATAACCTCCTACTTTATGACAAATTAGGGTTTTAAAAAAAAGGAAAATTTGCTCAAATTGCAATTCGGGTAAGGAGTCGTTCAAAAAATAAATTGTCAGATAAAAGCTTTACGTATTTTTTGAACGTCCCCCGAATACGAATTATGATGACTGGGGTATCGGTGACTTTTAAAGTAAGAACAATGGTTTACTAAATTATTTAAATAATTAATACAACAATTAATTTCCTGTACTTATACTTTCTTTTTGCAGAATTATTTGAACCTGCTACACGGGAAGTATATCTATTTGTATTACCTGATCTTACGGGGTACGAAGATCAGGATGGCGTCTCTCATCCTTTACCAATAGACGTACCATACCCAGTAGAAGTAGAAAATGGTTACATTATTGGACATGTCCGCGATACAGCTAAGCGTTTGTATCCATTGATTATTAATAGACCGTATTCTTCTCGTCCCTCTGGATGGATTAAAATACGCATAGATGACCTTGAAGATAAACCAGTATTCCGTATGGATTCTTTTCACAATGAATATTTCAACCGCTTCCCGCGATCAAACGACAAAATTCATTATGCCATCCGATTTGGTTATGGACCGAGACGTGGGTGGAATTTGAAGGCCTTTTATGTAGCTCACGTGCCTAGGGTGGGGGAAGGGTCATCAACTGCAGTATTCCACCGAATGGACGGACAAAAAATTACTGTAAATTTAGATGCCTAAAATTATCCACACGAAATTTTTCTAAACGTGCAATGCCTTGCGCATTGATTTCGTTAAGCCTGAAGTCTGATAACTCAACGATTTAAAAAATATACTTTTGTCAAATCTAAGCATATGCACGTTTTTTGGGTACTTGTCGTTACGAAAATTGTACGACAAACTAATTCTGTTCCTGTCCTCCCTTAACGTATTATAGTTCATATTATATATTGATGATACTTTTTGGAGAAAAAAAAATCTTGTAAAAATTATGGCAAAAAAATGTTTCTTTAGTTCTCTGATTCCACGTGACACCTATTAATACTTTTAGAGAACGTCTTGATAAATGTATGACCCTGGACGAATTTGTTATTACGTTCAACTCTTGTCTGGTAGAAATTATTATTTGTCAAGCTTGTGTATCTAAGATTAAATTGCCATGGAAAATGTTCTGAGTTTCTTGTAATCTGAAACTGTGAATATTATTACAAACAATCTGTATTGTAACCCTTGGATTCCAGGGTAATTATAATTAAACGGAAACGTTTTCTTTCAATAACTTATTTATCAAATATTTGAAAGTATAGGTTATCACAAGAGAAAAGAGAAAGACTCAATTTACTCTAAGGAATACGATTTATTCTTACAGATTTACTTTTCATCTTTTCTTTGTTTCATTGTATTTTTTATTTATTTAAACTTTATATTTGACAACTGTCTATTTTTATTTACTTAGTTCGTACAATTATACTAGGATTGACCTAACGTATGGAGAAAAATATTTTTCTATTCTTATAAAACTCTATTCAAAATTTTATCCTATGCTCTATAGCATTACATGATTTATTTTGTATTCTCCATGTTTTATTCATCAATAATGAAACAAAAGAATTCAGTCATGCTTGCAATAATCTATAACATCAGGCGAACTTCGATTTTGAGCTCTTCTGTTAATTGATAGAAAAAAAAAACGAAGTTAATTTGACCTTGAGTGAAGATTACACTTAATGTTATGCATGCTTAGAAATTTAGTGCAATACCACAATTTTTATGGTCTGAAGAATTACAAGGGTTGTCCGTAAATTCAGGTCTCTAATTTTTTTTCACATAGTAAACATCATTTTATTGCAAAACCAAGTACAGAATCTGAAATCTTGGACTCTTAGCTATTTATGTAAGTAGTCTTCGTCGCTTGAGAATTTCGTTCCCCCCAAGTGTTGTTTCAAGTTGGGGAACAAATGGTAGTCACTGGGGGCCAAATCAGGGCTGTATGGAGGATGGTTAAAGATTTCCCAACTCAAAATGTCCGTCAAAATCTTGTCCACGGTAGTTTTAGAGGCGTCCCCTATCAGTTCGGCAATCTTTCGCACAGTCAAGGTGATTCCACTTGTGAACCTAGATTGTCGGAACGTGCGTTTCGATTGCCTGTTGCACAATGGTGCCAACCTATGTTGAACGAAAATATATAATACTACACTGCAATAAAAAAATGGCGTCTGGCATCTAGTGCAGATTCGGTATTATATTTTTCATATTACTTTGAAAAGAAAGTGAACAAACAGACAGCACCAGCCGATTACCAAATTTGCGTGAGGTGCCAGTCGTCATTTTCTATTTCAGTATAGTATTATATATTTTCATTCAACATAGATTGGCACCACTGCGCAACGTGCGATCAAAACGTCATCAAAACGTACGTTCCGAGAATCTAGGTTCACATGTGGAATCACCTTCACACGCCGATCCGCAAGCAGAAGTTCCTCAACTTTCGTTACTGTCTCGTCCGAAACTGATGGACGCCCGCGGCCGGCTTCGCCGTGCACGTTTGTACGGCCTTCTGCGAACTTACGACACCACATCCGCACATTTTTTATGTCCATACACTTTTTTCCATCCACATCGGTTAATTGGCGATGGATTTCAATAGGGGGTGACCCCTCAAACCACAGAAATCTAATCACTGAACGCAATTCACACTTGGCGGGAGCGTCAATTTTCCCTTCCATCGTTAACGGCTGCCAAGCCGAAACTGAGCGTCGCAGCGAGGTGGGGACCGGCCAGAATAGTGGTGGGGGAAGCAAGAAACACGGCGCTGTTGTCAGATTCAAGCTAGCTCGCTTCGTCGCAACGGTAGCTCGTTGGAGACCTTAATTTACGGACAGCCCTCGTATATGCATATCTTATCATGTACCATTGTGTACTGTATTTTGACTAACATTCATGTTTCTAATTTTTATAATTTTATAATATTTCAGATGCTTCTGTGTTTTTCTGTATCTATTTCAGATTTTCAAATATGTTCTCTATTCTTGACTTTATTGAACATTCTGTGAATATAATCACAATGTCATATTGATGTCAAATGATTTTAACGAGTGTCTAAGACTGGTCATTCTCTCTTTCAAAAAAACGTTTTTGTTTGCCTAAGTGGCTACATAGACGAGTTCAATCTCATAAATTCTGTCTTCTATTGCGGTTCGTGTTTCTCTAATCTTCCTTCCGGTGAAGAATTTTTACCGTAATTTAAAAATTTCATAGTAAAAAAGTTGACAAAATTTACAAAAATTCTTCCAAAAGTAATACAAAATTTTGGTTTATTAGTGTTGTGGTGAATGTGTTTGCCAAACTTTGGATTACAAAATCTTGGATATGATATCCAGGAAGTTATATCTAAAAATTATTTTATCTTTTCTTACTTTCATGTCTTTGCTAATGATAATTTTCAGTATAATTGATAAAGAAAAAAAATTTGGCGGAATGTGATTTGATGAAAGATATTAGTGAAATTCCTGTATAATAGTATCACATGAATTTATTCCGTTAGTAAAAACCTAGATTAAATCCATTACAGAAAGAATTTATGGACAAAATGCAATTCTCATGTTTTTCCAAAACAGATATTTCATATTAATAAGAAAACATGTTTTGAATTAAGTAACTTTGAATGTGAATATCAATAAAATCAATAAATATATTCGAATTTAGTTACAAAGAAAAGCTGCCATGCACATTTAAACAATAATTAGGTATTTCATTATCCATAACTGTGATTATCCTATAAATTACCCCTGATGAGGAAGTTTAAATTGGCTTCAAAACATGCTGGGTCCCTAGTAGTATAAAAAAGACGGATATAAGAAAGAGTGTGAGGATGGTTTTGGTTTACTCTTTCTTTTTTCTTCCTGTTGTATACATTTATTGTACATCTGTCTCTAATAAGCCAAAAAAACAGGTAGTCTTAAAGTCTCTTTTTGAATTGTGAACTTTTTGGGTGTTCTTTTTTAGTACACAAAAAATTTTCATAAGTAAATAGATTTTATTTCGATCTTCAAGAAATTTTAAAAGGGAAACATTAAGCAATGATTGGTTCCTATCTGCAGGGTTGCCTATGAATACTTAAGATTTCTTTTAATTGAGGTTGTTAATGATTAACTCAATTTACCAAAAGA